>VZZY01011126.1:274978-368895 GCA_013400335.1 Eurystomus gularis | reverse complement strand
CTTAACACTTTCCTTTTTGAGACCCTGGGGGGGGGGGGGGGGGGTGCAATTTGCCTGACACTTACTCACTGCTTCGCCTCTAACATAGCCTGGAAATGGAATCCCTCTCTCTATAAAACACTAATTTGCTACACCTTCGGAAGATGATTCTGCACTGAGCTCAGGAAGCATGGATTTTGTATGTGTTTTGATGAGCCATCAACTATTTTAGATGCTGTTCAAGCTCACTAACAGACTTCAAAATGAAACAAAATCTACCTCTCATCACATGCACAACAGGATATAACAGATGACACGGAGAAACCAAGTAATAGCAGTTTTCATGGCTGAATTTAACAATTACTTCTCTGCTCCACTCTGTGGACTCTGCCATAAAGCCCAATAAGCATGAAAAAGTACGCCTACCCCAGGAGTTCACTGTCAACTTTTATAAACAAACTCCAGCAAGGCACAAGCCAGAAAACCATCCAAATACACATTTTTCACACTAAAACCGATCCCAGAGTTAGGTTATTTCTAATCATGAATACCCTATGTCCTGCTGGAGCAAAGAAGGAGGTACACTGTTGGAGAAAGAACAAAACTGATGTCTCTTCTGGGAAGAATGAAGAATATTATGCCCGTATTTACACAAATTCCACTCTCATTAGTAACATTTGCTGGCAGGAAGGGTATCCTGTTAGCAGTTCCATCGCTGACCACTTGCAGCCACTAGGAACATGCTATAAACCTCCTCTTATGAAACAACGGCATTTGGCAGCTCCTTCCAAAACCCTCTCTAGATGAAAAGCCCAATGAAGATCCTTTTCTTCGGCTCATTGCACAGGAGTTGTACATGGTTTTTCTGTTCCTGTGTCATTTTCTCCTGCAATGTGTACTCAAGGTTAAAACGCTGTCCTTTCTCCTTGGTGATATCTGTCACTGAACTATCAAAGTATGCACGTTAGAGAGCTTGCCAAGTAGATAATCAAGCGATGCAAAGATGGGCCTTTGATGCACATTGTGACCTTAGTGTGTTCCCTTTAAACATCTCAAAAAAAGAGAAAGAAAACAGCCTCTTCTCTTTTCCATTTGGGGGAAGAAGGACATTAAATGGCTCTCTGGGTACAGTAGCCTTCACATTTATTGCAATTATTATAGCCCCCAGAGGCTTCAGCTGAGACCTGGACCCCTTTATGATGAGCTAAGACACAAAGCAAGGGAAAAGCCTTATATCAAAAATGCATAAACTGAAGACAGCTAAAATGGCTAGTAAGAAAACATCCTCACCCCTGTTTCCTTAAGGAAAGGACACATCGGGAATAAGTGAGCTCTTCCCCAAAATCCCAGTGAAATCTGTGGCAAAGCCCGGGGGAAGGACCCAGATCTCTGCCAGCTGCTAGGCTGATAGCTTCACTTCAGAACAACACATCTACAACAGACCTCGTCTTCCAGGGACTGCAGCTCTTTCACATTGTGCATGGTCTTTGAAGAGACCTTGGAGACCAGTAAATCAACATTTACAAAGCTAATTGCAAACACAGGCCTTCTGGGATAATGCCAGTTTGTTAGTCTCTCTAGAGAGACGTTGAGGTGCTGGAGCGGGTCCAGAGAAGGGCAATGAAGCTGGTGAGGGGTCTGGAAAGCAGGCCTTATGAAGAGTGACTGAGGGAACGGGGGCTTTTTAGTCTAGAGGAGACTGAGGAGACTTTATTGCTCTCTACAACTACCTAAAAGGAGGTTGTAGGGAGGCTGGTGTTGGTCTCTTTCCCAAATTACTAATGATAGAATGAGAGGAAATGGCCTCAAGTTGCGTCAGGGGAGGTTTAGATTAGATATTAGGCAGAAATTCATTACTGAGAGAGTGGTTGGGCACTGGAACAGGCTGCCCAGGGAGGTGGTGGAGTCACCAACCCTGGAGGTGTTTAAAAAACAAGTAGATGTAGCACTTGAGGCGATGGTCTAGTGGCTGGAGAGATGTCAGGATGAAGGTTGGACTTGATGATCCTGGTGGTCCTTTCCAACCATAATGATTCTGTGATTCTATGATTCCGTATTTGCCACAAAACAAGGAAAGGGAAGAAAACCACAAGCTGAGGACAGTACTGATATTAGCTGTGGGAAGCGTTCAGGCCATGCATCTGGCACGACCTGGTCTGCATAACCAGCTGAGAATGTCCATTTTACTATCTATTCACATGGCCTAGTGTTTGACTGCTCAGTGTGATTTAAACATCGCCACACAGAGGAGCATTAAAGCTCAAACATGACTTTGAGCACGGTTTAACAACAATCATATGGGAACTATCTCATTTTAGTTAAAAGGGAGTAGGATTAAATGCAATTAAGAGGTCCCAATGATGTAATAAAGACAACTGAAAAAAAAAGAAAAAAACAAGGCAAATGGGCAAGAAGCAGTCACCTTTCTGTCTAGAAACAGTGAAATAATGACAGTTTGATTGTTCTTGGGGTCACCAAGGCCAAAATGTGCAAAATGACCTTCATTAAGTCACACTTTGTACTTTTGCTGGGGGACTGTTGCATCTGCTCCTTTCAATTTGGCTTGTTTGAGTAACAAAGCTCCCAGTGATCATCTAAACCTCATTTGAAGCACCTGCGAACAATTCATTATATTAATATAACAGCAGGGGAGGAGTCCAGATACTAATAAATAAGCTGTTGAGCAGCTTTTGCTGCCAAGGTTGCCTTACACAGCAAGGAAATGTCCCCTCCACCCAAAAGCTGGGGCACTGCACCGAGACACTGGGATCTGTTGTACCACAACCTGTCAGAACATACATCTGGCAGTAGGGAAGCATGTAAATTAATTTTTCCTTTCAAAGCAGTTGATAAACTCGTGTCTAATACTTCTGAGAGACTCCAGCGTGATTTGAAACAGTTTGTTCTCAGTGAATACAGAACAAATGCTCTCCAGCTAAAGGTGGCTATGAAAGGCATTTGGTAACGATTTGTACCAGCTGGGCTTCTCTTGAATAGCTTTGTGTAAATCAGCACATGCAAATAAGCAAGTGGTCAATGCCTTTAATTGCTTTTGGATGTAGTGTAGTAATACCAAATATCTGAACTTTCACATTTTTCCTCCCATTCTGCAGTTTCAGAGAATAGATTTTTTTTTTTTTTCCATAGAAGGAAGAACAGCAAAAAGATTTTGCTGTTAACATCTATTTAGTCTGGTTTCATTTAGTCACATTTTGCAAATGTCACTGAAAAGCAAAGGTCAGCTGGGGAAAAAACACAGTATGTTATGGATCAGTACAATTACAGAATGCAGAGTAGCACGGGGTTACAGAATCCGCTGAGGAAGAAAACCTATCTGCAGTGCTGGTAAAATACTGCTCACGGACCGGCATACCTACCACCTTACAACAGCAGGAAAAAGATATTGTTTATGTTACTATACTTTAAGATCTTTTTCCAAAGAAACAGAGGAAAATGTCACGTTTTCAACTCATTGCCTCTTTCTTTTTATATTTGGGCACAACCTTGTTTTCGACAACCAGTTTGCAGGCCAGAGCATCCCAGCTGTGCTCTTGCTGCAGTGAATTTTTCTTCCATTGCACAAAAGAGCCGTAAACAAGGTCCCCATAGAAGATGCAAGCTGTATCTCTGCAAAGGACCCTGGGACAATACAGTCAGGCCTAACTTCGAAAAGTGTTTAACGTTATCCAAATCAGTATGCATTAAGTACCTAAAAACCTTCATAGCTCTCTCATACTGTCTCTGTCTCTATTGTTCTGCTGGGTACGGGAGTGTTTCCAGCCATGCTGTAAGCTTTGATGAGTTAGTGTTGGTAAAGCACACTGAGAAACTTGAAAGGAATGTGCCATTTCTAATCAGAAAGTATCCTGCCCTTACAATTTGGTTGAAAGTTTGTTACTATTATTATTCTGGAAGGCACGCAAAATCCATATGGAAGCATCTCAAGGCAATTAGTCTCAGAGACTGTAGTAATAGGATGAGGGGTAATAGCTTTAAACTGGAAGAGAGGAGATTTAGATTGGAAATCAGAAGGAAATTCTGGCACCGGCACAGGTTGCCCAGGGGGTTGTGGACGTTCCATCCCTTGATGCGTTCGAGGCCAGGTTGGATGGGGCCTTGAGCAACCTGGTCTAGTGGGAGGTGTCCCTGCCCATGGCAGGGGGTTGGAACTAGATGATCTTTGAGATCCCTTCCAACCCAAACCGTTCTATGATTCTATGAATTAAACTGGAATAGACATTGCCTCATTTTTATCCTATTATATAAAGACAGAAAAGTAAAAAAGCAAAGATATTACATATATCAACTGCCAGGAGGGAGAGCATTTTAAACACAGATGTTAATGTGATCAATATAATTTTATATCAATATAAAAGACTAAACAACATAACTCTTATAACATCACAACCTCACATCTTCTACATCACCCTAGACACAAATTACAGATTATTTCTTTCTGCCAATTTTCTAAGACAACCTTTTTTACTCTGTAAATACATTTGTTGGCTTCTCAACATCCAATTAAACATGTAGAGAAAAGCCGTAAGGATAGTCAATTTATATTTTTGACTTTTATTTTAAGCATAGAAGCCATAAAGTAACCAAAATCTTCCATTATCTCTTGGTTGGAATTGATTTAGCAAAAATTGGTAATAGTCACACTGCTTGTGGGTTATCAAATACAAACAACCATTTGCACCTACTACGAAATCCTCTCCAGCAACGTGAAATTGAAGAAGAGATAGAACTGCTTTTATTTAATAAAAGGTGATTTTTATCACTTTTGGGTAAGGGATGATCATTTGCAACCTTTCTTTGAGCTGAAAAGTGTCACATGACACAGGCAAGTTGAGGGATTTTCAGTAATTGTATCTTCCACATCTATCTTCTGCATAGATAACTATGAAATAAATACTGTGTGTGAGCACGTATGAAGACATACTGGAGGTACTTCTGTTAGAATCTCATCCCCTGGAAATTGCCTTTCACATGAAAGATGCCCATTGACAACCAGTGGTTTAACTAGCTAGGAATATATATAGTCAGCTACCACTCAGCTTTAAACTGTTATCTGATTTGTCCCATAAAGCAAAATATATGAGGTACATGATACAGCGCGGGGATAATGTACAATAAACATAACTTACACTGCGGGAAAATGAGTTCCTGTTGGATCATCTCGCAACAGAACCTACTGTGTAAGAAACCACCCAATCTGATCAAATTGTTTTCGTTTATATTACTTTACCCCATCGGTATAATTAGAAACAATCTTTTTGATAACATAGC
This sequence comes from Eurystomus gularis, assembly GCA_013400335.1. Classification (NCBI taxonomy): domain Eukaryota; kingdom Metazoa; phylum Chordata; class Aves; order Coraciiformes; family Coraciidae; genus Eurystomus; species Eurystomus gularis. Next base: position 363,627 of record VZZY01011126.1, on the reverse strand, counting down.
TCTCAGGTAGCTTGTAAGTTATTTATTCTAGTGAAGCCTACCAAAACTTCTTTTTCCCCCCTGTTGAAAACACAATCTGCATTACTTGCTGCAAGTACAATCACACTGTTCTCTTCTCAGCCTTTCCCTCTGGTCTTCACAGAGTGTGCAATCCTTGTCTTTTTTAGGTTTCTCCTCAGGACAAGAGAAGCTATGGTTCATACAGTGGAATGTATTTAAAAGGCTTTCAAAAATCACGAAGTTAAACGCTATCAAGACTTCTGAATTCATAAAGACTTTAAAGCTCACTAAATATGTTTACATTTTGGCAGAATTGCTCAGATTGGAAAAGACTTTTAAGATCCTCGGACTCCAATCTTTAACCTAACACTGACAAGTCCTAACAGGGATTACTAACTTATGTCTCCATTAAAAGATTAAGGGAAAAAAAGGATTTCTTTACAGGACTTTTTACAATAGTTATTTTCTCTTAATGAATGCAGATCCTAGGTCAAGTCTTATCCATAGTGTTGCAGTTATGTAATTTTGTACATATTATTCATCACTTTAGATGTTCTGTGTCCTTCTAAAGGTATAAATATTTGGAAGGGAAGTCTTCACACAGCTTGCATTCTCAAGTAATGACTATAAAATCAAAGGCAGAGGTTCTGGGGTAACTTTCTTCACCTAAGCGTGCGGTTTGCAAATGCTTGCACTGAAGAATTTTGAACACGTAACCCACACACCATGAAAAAGTTCAGAAATTAGAGCTTCAAGACCCAAAGGCTTGCTATGAATTTGTCCTATTATATACTGAATAAAATAGGTCAGGAGGACCTGTGCCCTGAGGAACCTATCAGCTAAAGAGTTGATATCGTCTTTGGCTGGAAGGGAACCTGGAACACATACTTGGATAGCAACAAGTTTATTATTTTAATATATGATTTTGGAATGAAGAAAAAGAGTATTATTAGGTAACGTAATGAGATGAGAACAAAAGATGGGGTAGGGAAGTCTGGCAGAGAAAAGAAAGGTGCAGGGCAAGCTGAAATGAGGATACAGTGATGAAGGGACGGATGGAGTCAGAGCAAGGCCATGATACAGGTCCCTCCACGGCTTCTGGGTGGGCAAACAACACAAACTCTTCCAACCGCAGCTTTTGCACAGGCAGGTCTGTGCACAAAAAACTCATTCTTGTTTTTTAAACCAGCTTTTGATTCGTTCTGGCCACGTTACTGATCTACACCGTTAATGGGCTTCTAAGTGCTATGGTTTGTTAGCATTATGCAGAGTTTGTGTTGAAGAGCGCATAAAAAAAAGGTTGGAACAAATTTGGCCATAAATGGGTTTGTAGGAAAGAGTAATTCCCCTGTGGTTTCCCAGACTTTCCCTTATTGTCACAGGTTCCCTGCAAACACTGGGCTTTTGTCTATTCTCATTGACCATTCCCCTCTAGCTTTCTTGTGCTTTCTAATTATTTATTAATTAGATGATAAACACCTTCTACAAAAACAGTAAAGCACTACCTCTGAGTGGGTTCCTGGTAACAGTATGTTTGAAATGTATATTAACTCAATGTTTTAATTTCAAACTGAATGTAAATTAAATAAATCTTTCAACAGAAACAGTAACTTGTCATTTTCCTCAGTGCTTGTCTCATGCAAAATTTGATCACTGTTTAAAAAGCCGGATTTTAAACCTAAAGTAAACAAAAATGGTTATTGAGTTCAGAACAAGCCCTGTTGTCATCTGCTGTTCCAGATGTGTACATGGTGGAGGAACATCATCAAGATACTTCTATAATTTTCCAGTCAGTGCTTTTGCTACCAGCTTACAAAAAAGTCTTGCAAGCTGTTTGAAATAATATTATATCCTTCTGGTGTACAATTGTCCACTTCACTACTGTCTGGGAGCCAACTTCAAGGCATTGCCATATTTCTTGATTTCCCTGGCTTAGTTAAAAAGCTCGTTTTAACCACAAAATTTGTTTTCCTCATAAAGAGCTATGGGGTGACTAGTTTTTGCAATTAATTCCTCTCACACTACAGCACTTGCCAGCTTAGTCCAAAAAACGGTGGAGCAGGGATCACTACTTGCAAACAAAGTGATACCAATCTCTTGCTCTTTGCCCAGTGACCCCTCATATTTCCAGGGAAGACATCTGGGGAGGTGTCCCTGACCCCATTGGGACTCTCTACTTCACAGGCCTGGAAAAGGGCAATCAGTTGCAATTGCTCATTAACCTTCTCCACTGTTGGAAATCTACTGGCGTGCCTGGTTATGGAAACATCTTTAAGAGAGCAGAGCCAGGGAAATGGAGGTGCAGGGTGTGGTGGGAAGGGTCACACATCTTCATCAGCAAGCAACCAAAGGAAATGGACGGAGGGTTGACATGACAGGATTTTAGTTTTCATTAGCGTCACAAAAATGACATATTCAGCATAAAAAGAACATATTTTCCACAGGGCCTGTTTACCTCTGAGACCAGAGTCTCTTCCTCCTGACAGTTAAATTATGGAGAATTATGTCCCAGAATTTATCTTTAATTTTAAGTGATTAGTTTTTTGCTGTTTTGGACATTCCTGAAGAATTTTAGCCAGGACTGCCTGAAAAGGTTTGCTGTGACTTCTGACACTCGGTATCAGCTCTGCAGGGAGGACACAGAAGCGACCAGTTATTCTCAGAGGTTTTCTGTGTCTTGAGTCCTTAAAAATAATGTTAACTGTGGAGCTTAAATCAGCACGGTCGGGGGCACCCCGTGTTCCTCCTAACACAGCAGCCCACGGCTGCCAGCAGCATTACCATTGCTCTATTGAAGCTTGCTGTGAGGTGGAAATACTACCCTGGAGTTCATGACTTTGTAGCTGTAAGAATAGATAGAACCATCAGATCTTATTATACCATCTTACACACAACTCAATAGAAAGGGAAAATCCAATACAGGACTCCGGGGACCAAGAAATCCTAGAAAAGTTATCAGTGGAGGAAAAAAACCCAAACCAAACCCAAAATGCAAAACCCAAACAGGTGGAAGGAGCAGGTTTAACTTCACAGCTGAACAGGACAGGTATCCTCACTGAAGAGTTTACATCCTTATGATCTTTGTGGGACTGACCCACTGACGAGCCAATTTCCCTCCCTGCTAGTTTTAAACTGCGCACACCCAGCCTGGTTCATTAAAAACAAAACAGCATTTGTGGGAGGTTGTAGAGAAATCAGCCTGCCTAAATTATTTTTTGTAAAGATTTCATAGATCCAGGATGAATTTTCTGATCGAAATCCATGAAAGACTCTGAGATAAGGGAAATCCAGGTGTAAGTTCATGCCCTCCCTAATTCGGGTCCAAGTATTCAGTCTCTCATTTCTCTATCCTTTAGCTCAATGAATATTTATTCTTACAAAATGGAAGGGCTTTAAATAGGGAGATGAAAAGCAACAGAACAAATCCACAGCCCTGTGGCTGAGTCTCCCTCCACATGGGCTACGGGAGGACAGGTTACAACCCCTGCTCCCAGTTACGTGCCCACCCGGCTTCCCCACGGGTGCTTCTCCCCATCTCACAGGCCTTCAGAAGCTGGGAATGGGAAAGAGCTCCTGATTCTTGGTCATTACGCACACTATTAATCTCTTTTGTGTGTTGGTATTAATAAATATTTCCATTTTTAGAGTGCATGCCTGCACTTAAAATCATAGAATCATTTAGGCTGGAAAAGACCTCCAGGATCATCAAGTCCAACCTTCACCCAACATCTCCCTGACCCCTAGACCATGTCCTGAAGCGCCACATCTACCCCTTTTCTTAACACCTCCAGGGATGGTGACTCTACCACTTCCCTGGGCAGCCTGTTCCAATGGCTAATCACTCTCTCAGTGAATAACTTCTTCCTGATATCCAATCTAAACCTCCCCTGGCACAACTAGAGGCCATTACCTTTTGTCCTGTCATTAGTTACCTGGGAGAAAAGACCAGCACCAGCCTCACTACAATGTCCTTTTAGGTAGCATTTGACACTCACCTCCCCGTGCTACCAGCCTTTGTGAGAATGCTTCAAGTATTCCCTCTCCTTCCCCTAGATGATGGCTTGCTGAAGGGACACGCCATCAATGGTTCAGTGGTGCTCACTGCACGCAGGACGGCAACGCAAATATTACCTCAGGTTATTTTTATGTTAGTTTTGTGCACTGAGTGGTAGCGTTGCCAGCAAAGCGATCAGGCAGGATTTCACACGTAATTACAGCCCGAGAATGAAGTTTGATGACTTGCAGAAAATATCAGAAGATTGATCTACTACCAAAGAAATAAGGCCTGATTCTAACAACTATTAGAAATGAAACTAAGCATTCGCTTTCCAGGACACATTTGTTTTAATTTTAACAGGAGCCTATGAATGACACTATAAACTTTGCATTTGCTAAAATATTAATACAAATATCTATGCACAAGGAAGAAATAATTGGGCGGTGGCTTTACCTTCTGAGAGAGGAAAAAGCCAATTTAAAAAAATATATTACTTACTTCCCTCAGCCAGGCCCGGTAGGTTAGCTACAAGGAACTCATAGGTCACATAAAAGTGCAATGATAAAAAATGCAGGTGCTGTGAAACATTTATAAAGTGAAAGTATGAGGGAGTATGTAGTTTAGAATCTGAAATGACATTTTGGCATGGAACAGATCTCCCATGGGGCAGCTCTGAAACTTCCAGAAATTCTTAAAATGACATCTTTCAAAATGAACAAGCATCAAATGCGCTGAAGTCGTTACCTCAAAGTGCTTTACTGATAAGTCATGCTGGGAATATGCTAAAAATAAGTTGCCCAGTTTTACAGCTTGCAAGACTTACCTGGCAGGCGCATCGTGCCAGGAGCTGTGACCCATGTGGGCAATGCCCACGCCATCCACCGCGACCGTTTGTACTAACTCAGGTTTATTTTGACAGCCCAGAAGGAGCACAAGGGGGAAACGCGTCCATTGAGGTGAGGGAAAGGCGCATCTACACCATGAAGAGGGACACAGTGGCCGGACACCCCAGCACTGACACAACCCATCCAGAGGTGTGGTCTGACCCCAAGTGCTCTGAGAAGGTGATAATACTTACTAGCATAGAATCATAGAATGTTAGGGGTTGGAAGGGACCTCTGGAGATCATCGAGTCCAACCCCCCTGCCAAGCAGGACCATAGAATCTAGGGCAAGTTACACAGGAACGCATCCAGACAGGTCTTGAAAGTCTCCAGAGAAGGAGACTTTCCTGCCCCGTGAATGCCAGCCCAGCATACGCTCAATTATGTGGTCAGTGGCACAAAGAGCGCTCTCAAAAAGCCGAGTTGATGTTATTGAGCCTGGTTAGTTTAGTGAGGAAACAAGAGGGCAGGAAATGAATGGTACAATGCAGGCACATAGCCATTTATTTAATAAGTTCTGTGGAATTCGGTATAAAACCCCTGTTAAAAGGAAATGCCTTTTTTGTACAATGCATAATTAACCCATGGACCCCTTCTCTCCAGCCCTTACTAAACATTAAAGCATAGTAGGATAATACAGATTTGCTACTGTTCTTAGGTTTGCTACGGTTCTTTTCTTTCTTAAAAAGGGAAAACCTGAGGTGCTAACCATAAGCTGACAGGAGTCTGGCACTTACAGGTATAGTATTTCACAGCAAGTTTCTTCCACCTGAATTAGAGTTACTAGCCATTGACAAAAACAGAATAAAAGAATAAACGCTCCGTTGCTTTCACCCACCATTGATCTTCCTTCAAATGCAAGGATGCCTTTGCATTCATTTCCTTAACTACCACAGATACAAAGCAGAAGTCTGCCTTCTGCCCCCAATGAAAGGTTTATTGAAAATAAGACCTCTCAATGCAGACTGGAGTAATGCTTTGCACAAAATCTACTATTATACACTTGTAGAAACACTTCTGCCACCTTTGCCTGGACCACGCGATTCCGAAAGAAGCTGAGTTACGTTGCTGCACCCACATCAGTCTGTTCTCCATCACCAGAGGTGTCATCTTTGCCAGCTCCACATTTTATCACTCACTTCTTCCATTTGGTTCTACTACAGGAATCTGGGTTAATTTAAACATGTGGAAGTAGTAGAGGTTTTTTTCCTCCTATGTGCACCTCCATAAATCCAGGTTAGGAAACAGCTCCCCATGCATTCCCTTGCTCTATGCTCCTCCACACAGCAACTAGGAAAAGGCAACAAAACCTGAAATAGTCCCTTGTCCACAGAGGAGCCAAAAGACATATGGGAAATGTAGGTTCAGGCCAGACCCAGAGCTGGAGCTCTGCATTAGAACGGGGACCTTTGGGAATGTCTTTCCCACACTATTTCAGTTCTATTCTATGCTGCCGCTTGACATAGCTTTCCATTTCTTGGCTGCAGGCTGGTTATAGAAGGAGAGGCCACGAGGGCTGTTCATGCAGCCAGCAGCGATGCAAGAGCACTTCACCTGCCTGGCCACCGTGTCATCTCACACTGTATTTACCGCACGCCATTCAAGCCCATCTGAAGAGAGAGACTGCTCATTCCTTTACAGACCTTTCCAGACAGCCAGCATTATGGAATACAAGCTTGACATAAGTGTTGATTAACCCCCATAGAAGAGAACGTGTTATCCCATTTTGGAGACAAGAAGCCAATAAAAAGGTTGATTTAGGCATTCAAAATAAGTGACTGGCTCTTAAGCGCGCACTCCAAAGCATAAAGGGCTAGACTCTACAAAGAAAAGGTCACTAATATTTCAGGGTACTTCTTACAAAAACAAATAAACAAATAAAAACTTCCCCTCGTCTCCTCATTTTCAAAAGCCATACTGTGGTGCATGGACAGTTCTCCCACTCCCCAAAGTGAGCTGGAGACAGACGCTCACCACAGATACATCGGCCAGGCAGTTAAAAGACAGGATATAGAAAGATGATGCTTTCAGTTGCTGATATCATTGGAATTACAGAGGAAAAATCCACCTCACCAACTGCACAATGGTAGGAGCAGGGCACGCACTTCCCAGTGAGCAAATGTTTTCTTTGCAATTATATAACCCAGCTTTATATCAGTAAGGAGACTTAATAGAAAGAAAGAGAGAGAATTGGTGCCCGTGCAATAACTTAATTCGGAGGGACTAAATTCGGCAACCAGAGCAAACAATTACTTTATTAGGTACTATCCCAGATATTTGTGTGCTTTGAGTACACCCTGATGTGTAATTGTTCGGCTGGTGAGATAGTGGCATAGCTTCACAGGCGTCAATGAAGCTGTAACAGTCCAGCTAAGGATGATGTACAGAGCTGTACACATATTTTTCCCTGTCTTTCTTTTCATCATTTCAGCATTAACTCCGGTTCCAGTAATTCAACCCTTGAACAGGGACTGCAAAAGAGACACCAACACAAGCTGCCCCTTTTTGCATATCAGCCTATCCCTCTACTAATTGCATGATTTTGTCTTAAGCAAATAGTAAAACTGGCACTTTGTTGATTTTCTCTATGTTCTTAACTACAGATGGGAAATATCTGTAATACACTGCACGTGATGAATTAGCTTCCAGTCCATTTTTGACCTTAGGTAGCTCCACAGGACTTGCTGTGGTGTAAGACAGAGCAGAGGCTGCCCAAACGCTGTCACAACTGAAGTCCTGCTGGCTCCGTAACACAACAAAACACAGATGAAAGGCTTTGAGCTATTTCAGCTTAAATAGTTCTACGCACAAATCACACATAACTAGGTTGACTTAACTTTGCTCTAAAATTCAATGACGGTAATGAATTTTTACATCTTCTCTGCTATTAGTGACTTGCGTGCAATAATCCCAATAATATTATCTCAAATTCCTATGATACTACAATATTAACGGCAATGTAAAACTAAACTGCTAAAACTTAAAACCGATTAATAAAATATCCCGTCAAACAGATTCATTTCACTTCCTAAAGCAAAGAACTTCACTTGATCTCAGAGCATTAGCTATTTGAAATGCTAAAAACATTTTTCCTTCAGTTGTTACAGATTTTTCCACAGGCAAGAACTTGTTTGTCACTACTCACACGGCAGCCGTCCCACAAAAACAAGAATCCTGCTCCGTATCCTTGCTTAGGCACTGGAGCATCTCACAAGAATAGTTAGAGATTATTCCAGTGAGTTAATTGGGTTTCAGAAATGGTTTGGAAAGAGACAATCTCTCAGGTTTTCTCCTCTGTTTGGGGAAATATGACTTGCCAGTCAAAATTAGGATCTCTGTTAGGAAAGGCAGCATGAGCGGACCTTCAGTCTCATCTGCTTAGATAGCCTGGAGATGAGACTAAAAAAGCCAAACTGAGAAGAGTTCCACAGTGAAGCCCCAGATGTGAAATTTCTTGAATACCTGAGTTCAATCTAAATCTGCGCTGACCTGATTGCAGATGACTTGCCATGGAGATCCATACCTGAGTTTAACGGAAAAGCCAGTCTGAAGTGGTAAAGCAACCCAGCACATCCCCGTGACTGCCAGAAATACACAAACGTACTTTTCCTGCTTCTTCTCTGGTTTCAACCAAGTCAAGCACTCTGTGCCCTCCCTGGAGACACCAACACGAACAGAATTCCCAAAACACAGGGAAGTGTGATCCCGGTTCAGGCATGTTCACGCTGGATGCCAGCTGGGACCAGCAAACCCCTCTTCTATGCATCCAGCTGTGTTGCAAACTGCTGAGAAGCCTGCAGAGCAGTGCAAACTAGCATGGCTGTGACAGACATCTCATCTCATCTCATCTTTCAGTCAGGAGAAGCACAGTTCACAAATGAGAGAGCAGAAGAGAGAGCTTGGGGCGTAGATGCTGCGAACGCACCCCACTGAACTTCGCTCCGATTAATCCCACTGAAATCACAGTTCTGCACATATGTAAACACTTGAAAAACAGCAACCCTCATTTGTGCGAGTGGAGCGAATTGATACGGCCGATAACTTTAACACAGCACTGCCACCCATGGAACGGATGGGTCCTTACATGACATGCATTCAAGCTACCCAGCCTCAAGAAGATCGCTGGACCAGGAGCCTCCAGCTTTCATACTGCAACACAACGAGCAGAGACGAGCTCTGTCCTCAGGCGTCTGCCATCACGCAAATCCAGATGAGCAGGTTTGACTTTCTCCAGGTCACTTCAGGCTCACGGCAGCACTCAGGGGAGGTGGGAATCTACCTGGCTATCTCTGGCCAACGAGATGTATTTTGGTCTCCTGGCCTTTAAAACAAGTTAAGAGGAAGAACCGCTCACACCTCCATAAAGCACAGCTTTCATTTAAAGACATCTCACAGAAAACTGCTCACAGGGGTTTCTTTGATTTCACCAGAAGCTTCTTTGTTTTATAAGCTCTGTTATTATGGCACTATTAAAAGGTTTAATGATTTAAATCGCACTCTTGATCCAAGCCAGACACTTTCACTCTCCACCAAGCATCAAACCAATAGGCTACCAACACGAACATGAGAAACCCTCTCTGAAATCTTCTATGGCTAATATAAAAAATTTTAGCTGGAAATTCCTTCGGCAATATTCAAGACTCACAATATTAAAAAAACAACCCACTTACCAAGTTCTAAATAATATTAATTGTAGCTAACAGCAGTATTTTAAAAATCCTTGCTTCTATAAGCCTATTAACTTCTAATACTACCACGTTCAGCTACGGGAAAAAAAAAAGGTCTCCTCTCGCCGCTTATTGACACTGGATGTCATCTAAATGTTTAAAATGCAATACTGTTCCTAGGATTATTACTGCATGAGAGAAAGACATTTAAGAAGGGACACGCAGGCGAGCCGCAAGCAGCACAGAGCTAAGCTGTACGGGCAAACACCTCTTCTCATTTCATTTTATTTATAGGTCAGCTAGTTTTATTTTGAAGCACAAGAGATTTACTAGGAAAATTCATTACTGCCACTTGCTCTGATTTTCTTACTCAATATAATTAAGCTTTGCTAATTGTCTATCATGATTAAACTCATGCCAATAACAACCTTGTTTCCCTATTTGGCTGGGCTCCAGACTCTTCAGAGCTCTTGTTTAAGGGCAGTTCTTCCTGTAGCAGCTGTGAAAGGTCTTTTACCAAACACGTGAGGTGAGCTGCTGGCCTGTTTGCCAATAAATTTGTACAAGCCTGGAATCTACCTGCAGATTTTCTGAGGGAAAGAAGATAGTAAAAAAAAGAAAAGACGCGACCAACAACTGTATTTTAAGTAAAAAGTGAGATTCACTGAAGCTTCAGAATTCATTCTTGCAGGTCAGAAAAATGACCTCGAACTCCAGACCAAGATATGGAAGTGCTGAAAAGAATGATTACTTCAGGGCTGTATTGTCCTCCCCGCAATACAAAGCCGATGTAAGGCATGGAAATTCTGCCACGAGACACAAAGGGGAGAAAAGAGGCTGGCAGCCTCGAGGAGTGGAGAGGAGCGAAGAGGACAGGAGAGAGGAGGGGAGAGGAGGGGAGAGGATCAGTGCTGCTGTTTTAGCACAAACTGCTCTGTCTCAGCTTCACCCCTCAGTGGAAGGCCAAGGCTGCAGAGGGCAAGACCAGGAGCTGAGGCCAGCTCTGCTTGCACTGGGGCCCACTGCCTGACACAAGGAGATCCAGAGAGCAGGATACAGCTGGGAGGGCAAGGCCATCCTTGGCTTCTCCCTACCTTCACTTTACTGCCTGCCCCTTAGGAACTTCTCTTAATGAACAGAGACAGAGCTTGGCTTTTTGCAGGGTTCATCAGCAAATTTCTGACAAAATAGATTTTCAGGGGAAAATATTGATTTATTGACACCAAGGTGTTTAAACCTTCAATGCTCTTGTTTCCCAGCAGCTCATTTGCTGGTTTGCTTAGTGATCAGGACTCCCACCATCCACTGCCTTGGGCAGTCCTCCCCAGCACAGACTTCTCTCTGCACCAGGGATAGCGATGAAGGGGCACCAAACTCAGGAGCAGCCCAGGTTTTGGGGCTCTGTGCTTCCTGGTAAGGGAGACAGAGACAGAAGAAACACTGCAGGTCCCACAATCTGTTCTAATGTTTATCAAAATACTACATCCACGTAGAAACTCAAGCAAGCTTCAAATGAGTGCTTATGTCTGCACATCACTTGAGTGTCCCAAAGCGTCCATTCTGGAAGTAAAATAACCGGATCAGGACATGCCACACCTTTTGGCAGTATTATACTTGTATCTGGACTTTTCTAGCTCATTTGCAGTTAACTCCGTGCACTTCTGCTATGTAACACATTCTGTGCCTCGTTCACCCTTAGGAAAAGAAAAAAAGCCACTGCCTTTCTCTCCTCTTCTGTCTAATTTACACTGTAACCTCTTTGGGCCAGGACCTACTTCTTGTTACGTGTTCATACAGTGCCTAACTCAAAGGCAGCCTAATCTCAGACCCCTTTTTAATGCAAATGTAATAGAGAACTGGGCTGTTTGAACAGAAAGGGTAATTTTGGCTCCCCTTCGGTAATGGACTTTTTCTCTGGGAACAGATAATTGGGCTGTTTTGTCGTTATTCTTTTTAAGTGAGGTTAAGGTCCTATTGGTGGTGAAGTGAAGTATGCATTGTGGGCTAATCAGCAGTCCATAGCAAAATGTGCTGGGGCAGAGCTCACCGTGCATTTACTGAACCCAATAGATGGGTTGTACTAACACAATTAAAGGAAGAATTTGGCTACGTACACATGTAGGTCATTATACCTGCCCATCTTCTTTTAGCGGGGATCACGCAGAGAGGGGTTTGAAGACTAGAGTCATGTCCATAACAATTATGGGTCTAGACAGAGACCTGCCTAAAGGCAGGAGCTACAGTTAGAGCCATTTAAGTTCCTGCCTCCTCCGGAGGAAGCAATCGAAGAGGCAGTGGGACTCAAACTCCATCTACCACAACCTGCAGTAAAACAGCCTTCAGCCAGTGGCAGGTTAAGCTGAGACGTTTCACTTGGCTTTGCAGAGGACTAGAAGGACACACGCTATCAGTCAATGCATCTCAGCTGGGGGCAGCAGCTTTAAAGCCATGGAAGAGAACTGCTGGCAGCTGGTTTGTTTTCTTGCTCCAGAGTCAATAGGGTCAGAGAAGATGAAACCCGGTAAACCCAGCCCAAGAAACAGCAGATTTGATCCTTCATTCTTACATGCTACTAGTTACCAAGAAGCTGTTCCTCCTCACACAGGGAAGAATGATTTTCATGATGCCAGGGCACAGAACTAAAAAAAGAAATTCTTCATCAACTTTGTTGTCAAATACATTTCAAATGCAGCAACCTCTATCTTGGTGCTATTTGTTTCAGTCCCAGAGAAAGCAAAGGACTGCCAATCTTCCATCATTTCTTAGCATGAAGGTCAGCTTATCAGAAAATAACATCAGTGGCAGACACTTAAAATACATTTATTCCAAGGTTGCTCCCACCCTTTCCCATGGATAGTAGATTTAAAACCACTCCTAGATAGTCCAGCTTTTCCAAACCAATAATGGACTATTCTTGGTCAGTCTTTTAATGCAGTGAATCTGATTTGCTTCAGAGTGAAAGTCAGTGTTGATAGGAATCAGAAAGCCGTATATGAAATACCCTTTGGATCTCTTAGAAACTTTCTTCCCCTGCAACATTAACATAACCAAGATTTCAAGCAGAGGTCCTCTCCACTAACATGCAGAAAGAAAAATCCTTGGCTCCGGGATTTGCACCTTGCTTTAGTAAGATGGATCTTAATTCTGACAACCTCCTACAGACATTGCAAAGAAAACCTGTTCATTCCAGCTGTTACCTGAGTCTCAGAATTCCTTTTACACTTAGATTTTAATCCTCTAATTACATGACTTATAAGCTACTGAATTCTCTGTTCGTGAGAAATTGTCCAGGATATCTTGCTGAAAGAAAAGGAGTGGTATGTTTCTGCAATGCTTAATTCTCACACAATGAAGAAATATTGGACCAAACCGACAAAAGCCAATCTGAGTAAGAAAATAATTATCATATGCTCATTCCTTTAAATGCCAGGGAAAAAACTGTCCAATGTATTTGAAATTTCAATGCCTTTTTTTTCCCCGACGCCTTAGGCACTAATGGGTTTTTAACAGGACACAGTGTGTAATTTTCCTAAGGCAATTTTCAATGTTTTTTCAACTTCAGGAAGAATGTACTGGGTTAAGCTTTCCCTGCTGACATCATAAGGATGATTTCTCCAGTTAAAAAGGTCTTCAAAACAAAAGGAATGAAAAAAAACCCCAGTTCATTAACAGTTTCTTTGCTGAGCAGGCAAACCATACTTTAGGATCGTTCAATGACAGCCTGTGGGACAATTGTCCATTCAAATGATTATCATATTGCAATATGTGTCCCAGCAGTCTCTGAATAAATTTTTACATTATAGACCTGACTCTGCTGTATAAAGAATTTAACCATCCCTCATTTGTGACTCAGGAGACCTGGGTTACGCTCCTGGATCTGCCATTGCCCTCTGCTACGCTGCTCTGCAAAAACATCTTTGCCTGCCTCTGTTTCTCCAGCTCTAAGGTGGGGATCAGGGTATCTTTATAAAACACTCTCCTGCAGAGAGATCAATGTATGATTTTGTTAAGTTTCACCCTCTCAAATGGCTCTCTTGGAAAGCAAAGAATTTCAGTCTTCATTTACTGTACAAAAGCCGGTGTGTCTATGGCATTTTTCAAGGCACTTTCACATCAGGCTCTGAGAATGTGTAAATGAAAATACCTCTGAAACAAATTCTGTTTGTTTTTCATCCATTGTCTCTGTACACTGACATGCAGTTCATCTTGTCTTCAAGGGAAAAAAAAAAATTTAGCACTTAAGCACTTATTTCTGCTGAAAAACCATTCATATAAATAAAAGAGAGACAGAGAGAGACAAAGTGCTCTGCATGGACACTTTAAGCTGACAGAGACAATGCTCCTACCACAACAACTGGAGCACACTGGGAGGACAGCACTACTCTGGATTTTCATCTTTTAGAGAAAATGAAGAAGAATGAATAGCTATGCCTCACTTACTCTTGAAGCAAATCAAAAGGAATATTCTGGTATCTATTTTTTATCCTCCTGTTCTTGTAATGAAAACAAAAGACCTAAATATTTGATTACTTCCCCTCCATGTCAAAAATAATAGTTCATGTCCTTTCTAGTTTGACAGAAAGGAGACTTGTTAGATCTAAGTTCCTTTCATCTGAAACCCCATCACACGGGTTCGCGCCAGTCTAACCTATTAAAATAAAGTTGAGCTCTGAAAAGCTGCTTTTTTTTTTTCCCCTCTTGGAACTGCACTGCAAGCAATGATTAGATTGCATTTGCCAATAAATCTACAGGGATCTGTGAACCAAAATAGCTACTCCCTCTCAAACCTATCAATTAACAGGCTTCCTTTGTTAATGATGTTACTGTTTCATGCTTTGCCTTAAACCTTACTCCGTTCCATCCTGCGCCCTTCAGAACAAAACAGGCCTGGGCTAAAGGCTGTGCACAATGCATTTAGGATCTCCACATTTGTGAATTTGTAGTTTAGCAATTTCAGCAGCGCTCACAGTTCTAACTAGGTGGAATCTTGGACACGCAGGATCTTTCAAAAATATGTGATTCAAGTGAAAACATGTCTCAGTAAGAAAACACTATGTCAGTACAGAAAAAAATGGAACTGATCTGAACTAACAAAGACATGAAATGGTAAGGGAGGATATTGTTAGGAAATCTGTTATGTAGGGATAAGGAATTATATTTCAGAAAAATCACATGTAGCACACAATTACAAAGAATCAAGGAAGTCATGGGAAGAGTGACCTTATTCCACCGGGGTCATTCGAATTATTCTAACAGTGACTTCCTGCTTGTCAGTATGAGCCATAAAGATGGGTACTTTGACTTGTAAGAGGTACGCTTTTATACTGAATCATACATTTCATTACAACAAAGATTCCATTTCATTCCTACAATTTTCCCCCCAGCTGCATCCCCAGTTCAGTCATTGACCCAAAGAACCCAGGTTTTGCACCCAGCTGTACCCTGGTTCTGCCACTGTCCCACTTTCCCCCCGCATTTTTCCATCCACAATGGATTTGTCTTACAAAGTTCTTCAAAATCAATGCTTAGTATGATGCATATATTTCTTTAAATAGACCCTTTATTTCCAATAATTACTGGTGCAGCAGTATTTTTCTTGCTGATGTTTTGGGTAACCTGAAGAGAAAAACAGACAGAGAGAAGAAGGAGATAAAAAGCAATTTAAATTACTCCAATCTTTTAGCGGAGTTGGGGCAGTCTGAAGCTGAACAGATCATTCGGAGTCTTCCTTCCAAATGGTTGTGTAACAAAAAAAAAAAGGGGAAGTAAATCAGGCCATGATTAGTCTCTGTAGCAAGGAGTAGGTAAGAGAACAAATCAAATTTAACACTAGGAAAGCAATACTGGAAAATGCCTGTCTCACCGACAGTTCCCTTGAGATAAACAATCTGACAGCGCTCAGCTGAGCCAAGCCAGTCTTCCCACAGGTACCATGAAAGCCAATTGTCCAAGCTGAGAACTTTGTAGAAAAAAATATCAGCTGTAGCCTGTCCCTCGGTAGCATTATGGATCTCTATGTTTAGCAAAGATAAGCAATTTAACAACATGCTGTAAGTCCAGAAACTTATTAGTTACCCTCTGAGACACTCAATTAACATTTTCAGATCTCCAAGAAAAGAAGCCAAGAACTCTCAAGTACCTTTGAAATAGTTAATGATATAAAAAGACCACAATATTTTTTTATTATTATTTTCCCATCCCTGGAGGTGTTGAAAAAATGAGTAGATGTGGTGGTGCTTTGTGACATGGTCTAGGGGTCAGGGAGATGCTGGATGAAGGTTGGACTTGATGATCCTAGAGGTCTTTTCCAACCTCAATGATTCTATGATTCCCTTCCTAACCTCATCATATAACAGTCTCTCTAATATTTCCAGGCTCACCCTGTGATCATCACTATGTTAAACACTTCCTACCACACACTTCTCATGAGCAAAAGAGTTGTCACAGGGAGTGTGGAGCACTGAACGCGGAGCACTGATAGACTGATGATGTAAGGAAACGAATATAAAATTTACAAAAGCTTTTGTTCCGTATGATGAAAACCAACATCAGCAGGGATCGCACCACTCAAGGAGAAGCCAGCTTATAGAGCACTCACAAGTCTGAATTCATCCATTTTACTATCAGAATTCATTTTATATTAAATTTTGAAGAGTAACATGACCCTGACTAAGGTACTACCATGTACTCAACCCAAATATGGGTATTGGGGTTGATATGGTATCAACCATATGGTTGATATGGTATCGTTCAACAGCTCATCAACTGCCTATGTGAAAACAGAACTAACAATGGAACAAAGTGACCAAAGAACCTCAACTTACATCTAGCAAACCAAATTCATGTGAATGATCATAACATCAGCTCTTAATTTCCCTCTCTTGGGGGACCAGCAAGCCCCAGTCTCTCTGGCTCATGCCCATAAGCCAGACTCAGGATAGCGACCCACACGCTCATGGCTTATGAGCTCTCAAGCTGGTAGAGAAATGGTGACATAGATCCCGCCTCCACCACACCAGCTCATGTCTTTGGGACAGAGTTTAAGGGGCAGATGTGGCCCTGTGCTGAGCTATGCCTGCAGCCCTCCACCTCACCACCCACCAGCACTTCTACTAGCCAGGAAAAATGAGATGGTGAGAAATTTATTAGGCTTTATAATCATGCATAACAATCTGCTGTACATCAGGACTTAAACTGGAAAATATGCCTGACAGTAGAATTTCACCCTCATTAGATAAAATGAGGAAAGGTGATTGTGTGTGATCTTTGCCCCCTGCTTCCATTGTGAGGGAGAAAGGAGACAATTGGCAACAGCGTTTCTTATTAATTACGCATTATCTCTTTGCATAGACAGGGCTATAGAGATCTGTTTTCCTCCCACTCTTTTCACTGGTGCAATATAAAGAAACACTATTATTAATTGGAAAACAATTTTTTGGGCTATAAGGCACTGAAACCTCTAAACCCTACGGATGAATCTGGAGCTAAGAATGAGGTATTTTACTTTCCGATACAGATCAAGGAAAACCACTGGTGAATTTTAACGTAAATGAAATTAGTAGGACAAAAAGCCACTCAACACAACCAGCACAGAGACACACGTGCCTCATGCTCCATCTCTCTTCTGCACAAGAGGCTCTGCCTCCATTCGACATGCCTTGCCTGGAGTCCACTGCCATTTCTGTTAAAAAGGGACAAACTGATGAGACACTGGCACAGGTTGCCCAGGGGGGATGTGGATGCTCCATCCCTGGAGGTGTTCGAGGCCAGGTTGGATGGGGCCTTGAGCAACCTGGTCTAGTGGGAGGTGTCCCTGCCATGATAGGGGTGTTGGAACTAGATGATCTCTGAGGTCCCTTCCAACCCAAAACATTTTATGATACTGTGATTCTACTATATTTGTTCAAAACCAGATAAAGAAAGTGTCCCTTGCCCTCTCTGTGTTCCTTGATGGCCAAAGCACTGAGGATGCTAGAAACCTGAATTTTATCTAGAGGACCTTCCCCACCTTGTGCAAGATACCCTGCCTACAACAGGCTACCCTTGAGCAAATTCCAGATAAATGAAACACAAAACACCCTCTGCTTCATTTCCCCACCCTGACAAATTTCTAGTTAGTCCTGGAAGCACTCATCAGTTTCCAAAAAACGCCAGGTCCCTGAGAAGTCTCCTTTCCTGCTCACAATCCAGCTCAAGAGCAAAGTCTTCTTGGAAGGGAGCCCATGAGCTCGCAGGTGGGCAACTCACTCCCCCACCCACAGCTGTCTTCCCAGGAGGGCTCTCCCTGGCTCCCTTCAGCCTTTCCTCAGCCTTTCTGAGAATGATCTAAGATCACAGAATTAAAAATTAATGCACTCATAGAATCACAGAATACTTTGGGTTGGAAGGGACCTCAAAGTTCACCTAGTTCCAAACCCTCTACCATGGCAGGGACACTTCCCACTAGACCAGGTTGCTTAAGGCCCCATCCAACCTGGCCTTAAACACCTTCAGGGATGGAGCATCCACAACCCCCCTGGGCAACCTCTTCCAGTGATCCACAACTCCATCGAGCATTTATACTTACCTCCTGTTTTGCAGGGAGGTTTTTGAGTATTTCAAGTTCACATGCTTTAAGTTTTTCTCCTTCAACTATAAGCACTAGAAAGTTAAAAGCAGAGCAAGGTGAGAGATCGAGACCTGATGCCCTGAGAAAAAGAGAAGACACCTGAGAGCTGACAAAACTCATTTACACGTTGACATGACGCTGTTACACGGAACTGCACTGCACGTGTCCAGAAGTGACTGGGTTTCTTTAAGTACTGACACTGCGCTATCACAGGATTTCAGAAACCTAAAGCACTAGAGATTAGTGCTTTAAAACCTAACCTGACCTACAGCAAGAGGGATGGGTGCCAAGGAATAGCTGCTAATCGTTTGTCAGTGGTCATATTTGCCTTACTCCTGCAGCACTCTGAATCTGCTTGACGGGTGATGCCAGAGTAAGGACTACCCGTATTGGGTCAGTCATGGTACTCTGCATACGAATTGGCCGCACTCATTTGTAATGTTTTCCTTCCTCTGTTGCACTGCTGCTCGATTAATTAGTGCCATTAAAGCACCGACGCAGAGTACACATGACAACTTGCCTTGCATAACAGTGGGAAGAGCGAGCAGGTCCTTCTGAATTCAGGGAAAAGTCTCTGAAGTGTAAATAGATAAAGATAATCAAATTCAGGCGAAATTAAAATTAACAGACTATCAACCAAGTGACACTATTAATAAATGTCCACAACAAGCAGGGACAGAAAAGACTCCGAAAAGACCAAATATAATTTAATTAAACAAATGAGAATATACGAAAGAAGCCATAGCAGATAACTACATGAAAAGACAAATAAAGATTTCAGAAATAATTGCTGTTATATTATTCACTGTATAAAATGAACTGTACCGGTGCCCCTCTCTATTTACATAGCAAGATGCAGGTGGAAATCCTTGGGATTTTAACTGTAATTTTGTACACTACAGATACTTGTCCCTCACATTAATAAATGCAGTTTTGTTCGCTGTGTAGCACACAACATTAGGCCATGTGAGTGCAGAATATACATATGTACTCACAGCAATCTGGTGATGGAAGGGAATACTATTATTCTGATTTTATGGATAGAGTTTTACAACCTCATTAGTCTTGAGGCAACAAAGCTTTGTTGGTAGGGTTTGGCTTGATATTACAGAGCGTGAAAAATCACATCCCATAATCTACACGACTAAAATAGGCAAAGTTTCTGATGTAAATGCAATGAGGTTGACAAGAGCCCGCCCTTCAGATGTGCTTGTATTTATGGGAGTTGCTACGCTAACAGAAAAACCTCTGTCACTGTTTCTGCACTGGAGATCCAGCCCACCAGGCTGACTGGGAGGGAATTTTGTAACAGAGCTATGTCTCAATCCACAGAGCAACAAAAGGACTTGCCAAGGGACGTGGATGCCCATGCACAACAAATCTCGTCTGGGCATGAGGAGAGGAACAGCCACACCAGAGGACAGCAGCGAGCACAGGGGTCCTCCAAGTACAAACACAAAAGGGACCTGGACTGAGAGGTGAGGGCACGGACAGGCTGCAGAAGAGGAATATGGTCACATTGGCTGGGCATGCAAGCATGGAGGAAGGACGATTCTCTGCTTTAAACCTGTTTTTTCAGTTACTCAAAGGATAAAAGGGAAGTCTCTGGTTTCCACAGGAACACCTGAAGAAAGGGTACTACTATATGTTACCCTAAACTCAACAACCATCCAGCAGCATGTGCTGAACTTCCCCTGCAATGCCTGCCCTGCTGCTGTTTAAAGTAACGCTCAGAAACTGCCTTTTCTAGCAAGGTAACTCACCATCCTCACGCACTACACTCAAATAACAAGGCAAACTACTGTAGAAAAAGAGGTATCAGGATGCACCAGCTATTTCTGTAACCCTCCTATTGTTGTTATGGCTCTGCAGGTGAATACATACTGGCTCCTCAAGGAAAAAACAAGGCCTGAAATGAACCACAACCCTTTAAAAATCATAGTTATGTTGATACTGAAGCTTCTTCCAATATAAAAATTTTGCCTTAAAAAGCCCCAGTCCAGAATGACTGTATCATAACAAGAGGTTATTTTCTCTACACAATGCCACCAAATAGCTTGCCATTGAATTCTACCATCACAGCACCGTCTAATATGGCAGTTTCCTAATTGTCACTGTTTCCTGTATCACTTTGCTAATCAATTCATTTGATTTTACTGCGGTTCAACCACTCCACACAGGAATCACAGAGTGGTAGGTGTTTCTAATGAGATCCTGCAAGGACCCTGAGTAATTGACCCTCGGCTATACAACATTTTTATCAACAAGCTAGAAAAAAATACAAAAACATTATTTGATAAAAATGTCAAATGACTGACAAAGATTAGGAGAATGGTAAATAATGAAGTGGAGAAGGTATCGATTCAAAGCAACCTGATAAGATCAACACAAGCAGACATTATGTGCTCTGCAGTACAGCTACTGAATGAGTCCTAAATCCTAATTAGGATAAACTGAATCCTAGGAACAAAGAACATACAGCACTTTTAAAGGTTGGAGAAGTCTATTTGGGGAAGCCAGGGGCTAAAAAACAGAAAACAACCACAACAGTATGTAGCAGCATTGATGGGTCTTGCATGAAACAGCCACCAGAACAATTAAAGGAATAGTAAATAACGTGTTAAGTGTGAAAAGTAAGGAACTCAATCTATTCAGTTTATCAGAATAACGGAGAGGGCACAAGTTGATCACAGTTTACTAACAGCCACACGAGAGACTGAGATTCAATAACTGAAGCTTCTTTATGGAATAAACAGAGCTATAACACGACCCAGTAGCTGGGAATTAAGCTAGACAAGTTCTGACTTGAAATGAGATGCCGGCTTTTAATATTGAGAGTAATTAACAACTGGAAATGATTTATCGAGAGTTCAGCTTCATTCTTTTAACATTGTAAGTCTGTATTTTGCAAGTGGATGCTTTCTGACAGATACACTCCAGCTCAGCTGGAGTAATTCAGGGTAGCTTCAGGAAGTCAGAAGAGATTATTACCCTGGTCCCTTCTGGCTTTAGAAACCACAGGTCTCTAGATCAATCCCCGTTCCTACACCTCTGGCCTTGAGTGTTTCCTTCAGGTCATTAAGTTTAACATCCACTCTCCTTTCATTTAGAATATGCAATTTAAAGCTATAACTGCTGCCTTAATTTAATGGTAATTAAACCTGAGCCAGCCGCAGTGTTTTTTGTAACCAACTCACTATCGCAAAGGAAGAGTGGGACAAAGTCTTCTGCAGCCACCACCTGAGGAGGCTGCCAGGAGGGGACAGGGACAACAGCACAGCTGGCTCTCCCACAAAAGACAGTCACAGCCTGAAATTAATTAAAGGACTGTGTCATTAGAAACTATTTTTGGCATGGAGGACCACAGGAACAGGGTGTCAGCTAAGAAGCAAAGGCACAGGGAGCCAGTGCAAAGAGTTCATTGAGTCCTGACATCACAAAACAATTCTGTCACCGACATAAGCTTCCCTCAGGCCCTGTCCCATGGTAATACAGGACTTGCCCTTGTCTACATCCATTTTTCCTCATCAGTGACACGATACGGTCAACATCCCCCTTTCCTGAACACGTTATTCCCAGTCCTCCTCCGCCCATCCCTTGGTCCCAGATCTGAGGCTCACGCAGGCTCAGTTAAACACCACACGGTCATTCTGTTGTGGCAAAATGAACCAGTTCCAACATTCAGCCCGCGCAGTTTCTGAAAGCGGCTCTCACTGGTACTGTATGGAAAGACACAGGCTCCTCTTTAAAATAAAGATGACTTTTAAGCATTTTCACAGCAAGTTCGTTCAGCTGGTCAACAAATTGTGTGCAATGTTACAAATATTATTTACAGCCAGAGAGTGCAGGACGCAATATATCCTAGCTGAATAAAGCACTCCAAGCAAGTACCCATTAGTGATGATGATTACACACCACAGCACCTCATTAAGCCTTTGACTCTCTGGTATCCATCTAATCAAGACAATTGCGCACCATTGCCGTGCTTCTCAACTACGACACGACCCCCCATGCTTGAAAAGGGGCAACTTGTGAAACTGCAAAGGCACCGCTCCCAAAACCAGACTGAAAGATGGGAAAGGCTCCATATGCTTAAATGAAGCGGGAATGTTTGGAAACAGGCTCCAGTTACTGCAGTCCTGAAAGGCTGATGTCTTCTCTGAAGGAGACGCGCACACACAAACTGGTTTTTTGTACCACACACGGACTGGCCGCATTCTGTTCTCCTGCTGCCTGAGATACATGTTGTAGAATTAGCTTTTTAAGTGTTAATCACGTTGTGACCACCAATCAGGTATTTTGTACTTTTCATTTGCGAAGCGCTTTCCAATCAACAGCTAAGTTATCTAACAACTACTTAGCAAAAAGCATAGAAAACAATAAATGATTTGCATAAGGTGATCTGGGGAATCAAATCTAACAGGTAGGCTCTAAAATCCCTTCCAGTTAATGCAGAAGGCAGAAAGGAATTTCCTCATTAGATGTCATCATGCACATGATGTAATAAAGGACTCAATAAGTTGCTAGTTTACAGAGAACAGGGTACGGGATTTATGTAACTCCATTGTTCAGCAGAGATGATATGATCCAGAACCTCATCCCTGAAATAAGTTAGAGAGCCTTAAATCAACAAAGAAGTTGTCACCGCCATGTGCCACTTAAGATTACAACATACATAAGCAAAATATTTTAAGATTGATAACCTCAGATGCAAAACATTACACCGCTGTCTTTGGGTTTTGGTCTGGCCTTAAAATACAACTTGAGTTTTATAGAAATGTAAGAAGCTTAAATATAAAAACTAATGCTTCTGCACCGATCTATTTGCAGTGCTGTAAATCTACCATCTGAAGTGATGAGGAAGAATGAGCCCCAAACACACTGTATTATTTGGTTTCATTCCTGTTATTAGCGGAGGTAATTCACTCAATGTTGTAAACACACGCAGCTCTTGGAACTGAGGCCTGAGTGAAAAGGACTTTGCTGACTTGCCTGGGTGAAAGGAGCTTTCCTTTTACTCAACTATCAGCAGGGAAGTCAGCAATAAAAAGAAGTTAATGTCCTATCTCAAGCAGAATACTTCAAATCTTGTAAAACAAAATTCATTTTCCTGATGTACTCATGGGAGTTTACCTGGAGATAAAGAACATAAGTGTTGCATTTATTCCTCAAACATCTAATCGTGCAGAATGCACAAGCCTTTATGCCAAAGAGGTTTTAGCTGCATAAGTGAGAACCTCCTTTTGGCAAGGCTGGGTGGCTTCTCCAGCAAGTCAGCATCTCTTGCTGATCCTCAAGACAGAGGTGGGGACCATGAAGGATTTCTTCCTTGAGATGATGCTGATGGCACAGCAGGACTATCTCAGAAGTTTCAGTAACATAATAAAAGTCTCTGTGCTTTGAAATAAAATTAGGAGACTAATGTGACTCTGGGTTTCTCAACAGACCGGAGCCTTGTTGGTTTATTGCACACAATTTAGTGATAGTCATACCTTTCACGGGGTGCAAAAGTGCCTTTTTTTTTTTTTTTAATAACAGCTACAGAAAATCAATAGATTTCATGAGTTCAATTAATCCCTGCAGCTGCTGTGCCAGAGTCAGAAGGAAACAAAGAAATTTTCCATTTCTAAGCTTTGAGACTAAGCTACCCCACTGCCGCCTGTAGACCATGGTTCCCATTAAAGCAGGTTTTCTGGTAGGTTGTGATTTTTGAGTGTAAACCCTTGCAATTTATACAGGTGAGCCAGTGCTAGGCTATGTTCTGAACTGCAGTCATTGCTGGACAGCTCTTAAATATAAAGCCAGGAGGATTTAGGTTTGGATAATGGATCAAGGTCCTTGGGGCAGCCCCCTCTTAGCCTTGCAGAGTTACAGGAGGTTCATGCTAGAAGACTTACCTGCTACTGGTGCTTATTCTTAAGTAATTAGAGGAACACTGACTACTTGAAAATCCATTTTTAGATTTTTTTTTTTCCCAAGCTGCTGGCTTTTGTGACAGTGGATTCTCAGGAGGAGGTTGGAGAGCCCCTGCAGGCAACTTTCCAAGGGAAAGTCCAATATTTAAAAGCCGCTGAGCACTCATGCTCTGGGTATCACCAAGCACATCAGACTTCATGTCTTCTGCATGGACAGCGATGTATGTTGTTTGATTCCAGTCTAACCCCTTTCATTTGTACCTGCAAGACACCTCTTATTTATGATCTATTTCCTTGTCCAAACTCCAACTCCGCTTTGACAACCAACTGCTTGACAGGGCCTGGGCACCTCCAGCGCTGACCTGTGCGCACAGGGGACCTTACTGAAATGTGTGACACGCAGCCTACATCTTCTCCGGGAAAAAGGTTAATGTTTTATTTCTCCTTCTAAATAGGCAGTTTGGGTCCTGTAAAGGGCCTATAAAGCTGGTCTTGACTAATTACTTTGTGGTAAAAGCAGTGACCTTAAGTGGATCATTGTCCTTTATTGCTGCCAGATTTCATACCAAGATAGTTATCCTGGTGTAAAAAGATGCCTTTTCACATCACAGGCAAAGTAAAAGCCTTTGCGCTTCCAACTCTCATGTGGCATTCTTTTGCCAGTGGCAAATCTGAGCTAAATTTGAAATCTTTACTGAGTGACTCACCTTTTGCACAGCCCAGAACAGCTGCCTTGTGACAATGTCACTTCCCAAAACCCCACAATTTCTACAAGAGCACGCAGCATATCGTGACAATGTGAGCGCAGGGGACATCCCAAGGAGCTGCAGTGCCCAGAAGGATGGTGATGAGCCTCAGTTCAGTGTTATGGTCCTGAATGACTGGTTTATAGCCCTCCTGACAGAGGCAGCACCCTTTTGTTAGACTCAAGTGGGGGGTTTTTGCATCGATAGACGATCATTCCACTCTACTCCATCTATCAAAAGTAGTGGGGAAAAGGCCAATACGGGGATCTCTGAACTTCTGGTACATTACAAGCTGCTTTTATGTCCCATATGGCCACGCACCACAGCGTTGCAGGTGCTCATGTACCCGCTGAAGGGGGACCAGGAGCGTTTCCTCTTGTTGGAGTGCAGATCAGTTTGTATTTTTCAACATGACGATTGCGGCTGCCAAACCCGATAATGAAAAATTGAAAGTCAAATAACCCCTATTAGTCTGTCAAAGGTTGATGGAGCTGGCATTCTATTTTCCCATTGTGAACGACGACCATTGTTAAGAGCTGACAGGCAAATCTCTGCAGAAATATGGACTCTTTGTGAGAGCTATTTATAGCAACATATGACAATGCAGTGCTATAATATGCATACTAAAGCATTGCCTGGGATATGCAAGAGCCCCCTGGTACAATTTCTGGATTGTAAGGCAAAATTCCATTAAGATAAGAACGTTTGAGAGGCCTAAACAGACAAGATACAGCAAAGTGGAGAGGAGTGACTCGGGGTGTGTTATGGCATGGCACCAACAGCATGAGTACATACAACAGCCTTTTAGGGATGAGTAGAGAGCACATTTATCAATAGCACAAGCCAAGAAAAAAAATGCCAGGTTTGTGCTTATTTTGCTCTGCTTTTCTTTCTTTGGTGTTTTTCTTTGTTTGTTTCATTTCGCGACCAGTTAAAAAGCAAACCAGGTCCGTGCTGGGTCGCAGAAGAAGGGGAAAGTGCTGTTCACAATGATCAGTAGGAAACAGGAGCAGGATGGATGGCTCTGGGAGGGAGTCAGAGGCACTTTCTTAACAAATGTTGAATATTAGCTGGGACCTGGTACCCAGTACGCTCAGTGTAAGTAGAAGCAGGTCCAGGCTTTGCAGCAGTGTCAACAAAGTCAGGACAAAGCCCAAAGATGAGGATCAAACGAATGATTTCAGCAGTTTCTGGAGGACTGGATGACTCATTGGGAAGAAGCAAACACTGAGCGCAATGGTAAGATAAAACTGCTGACAGGGCTGAGCATACACTCATATGATAAAGCCTTTTTGCAGATGGCTTGCCCCTCCTCCTTGGATGCCAAAATTCATTTTGGAGAGGCAGAGTGGAGTCTTCAGTGCCACCTGGTCCCCTCCACAGCACACCTTCCCCTGTGGGCAGCTGGTCTCCAAGCCCAAAGAACAGATGTTGCTGCTTTTACCAGATGTTTTCCAATATATATGGCTTTGAAAAGAGAGGGAAATGAAAGGGAAGAGGGAAGAGGGAAGAGGGAAGAGGGAAGAGGGAAGAGGGAAGAGGGAAGAGGGAAGAGGGAAGAGGGAAGAGGGAAGAGGGAAGAGGGAAGAGGGAAGAGGGAAGAGGGAAGAGGGAAGAGGGAGGGTAAAGAAAGGAAAGGTGGTACCTGGGTGGTATTTTTTGTGTTGGTCTTTACTGCGTGTGTTCAAAGTTCCTGCAGCATTGATACTCTTTGCTATGTCATGTTGGCACAAGCCCACAGCCTAAAAAGGCAAAGCAAGTCAGCACTTGTGGCACTCAGGAAACCAGATTTCTGAATTTTCACTTATTTCCCATTTTTAACTCTGAAACACTTTTGCGCTTCATACTGGAGCTGGTAAATAGAAGCATTTTGATTTGATGGCAGAAGATATCAACATAACACTGCATGCTTTACAGATTGCACACTCTGCAAACTGGGGTTCACTGCTACTGTGGTGGCTCTGAGGGATTGTGACCACTGCCCTGGGTGCTGTCATATAGCCTTGATGCTTTGGAACCCGATAGTGTATCAATTAGAACAGTAAAAGCCAGAGTTAACAGGACAAGAACCCTTCAAAGATGGACTCGGTATGTGGTAATGGCGTAGGCAGCAGCAATGCAGTCAGGTTCCTCGTTCCCCTAATGCAGGGATCAGTTTTGCAAAGCTTCTGCAGTTTGCATCCGCTCACTTCATAGAAAACTTCTGAGCATACAGATAACACACTTACAGGCACCCTGCAGTTATCTAGCCTGCTAGATACTATTATTGTATAGAGATAAGATACGAACATACACACATATGAAGGAAAGAAGCTAAGACTGATAAAACTGCACGAAGCACAGAGAGTAGCTTAAGACTCACCAACCTCTTTGGCTCTCATTACCAGCTCTTTTAACTAAAAAAACCCAAAAAACCCAGAGGAAATCTTTAAAATCCTTGAACAGTTACAGCGAGGTCACCAGATTCCACCCAAGCCACCAGTGCCTGGTGCACTTCTTGGAGCTGTCCACACAAGCTCACTTTTGCTCCAATCTGACCTAATTTTTTTTGCTCTAATCTCACCTAATTTTCTGATTATCAGAAGAACAGTGCATAGGTAGCAATCAGCATCGTGCATGGGTTTACGTTAATGGCATATGGACCTTCATCATAGCCAGATGCTTTGTCAAGAGAATAGAAGGTGAATATTAATGTCTCTTAAACTACATACAAGTCTTAAAGAAGCCCCCTTAGAGGGGAAGAAAGAAAGAGAGCTGTGTACCTAGGTAATGATTGTCACTTATAAAAGCACCTTGTCTCTTCTAATAAACTTTTTTTTAAAAAATCAGGGTTTTCAAATGGGGTTTTTGTGTGGTGCTGCCTTCCCTCTAATCACAAGGGGTCTGATTTCAAGGAAAGAAGGGCTGGCCAGCAAAAGCTACTTTAAAACACATTCATTAAATACCTTCTACCACTGCTTTGCTGTTGTTTCCACAAAACATCAGAGCTGCTCCAAGTAGGAGTCCCCCACAGATGCTGCCACGTTAAATACCAAACCCTTCCTCTATATGAGGTAAAATAAGTATCAATAAATAATTTACTTTCAACTATCAAAAGATTTGCTGTAATAATGCCGAAATGCTTCAGCTTGAGACAATGAAAGATAATTTTGGATCATAAAACAGGAGCACGCGTGTACGTGCTATGAATGCATATAATGAGAGTTAAAATATGATCTGGAGCATTAGAATAGGTCTTGTCAAACCAACAACATGAAAATATTCTACAGTATCAACACACAACGACAAAATCACAATTATTTGCCATGATTTCCTATTCAGAAAGTTTCCAGACTTTTCAGGCTCAACAATTCCTTCACAATTCTTTCACTGAAACATTTCCAATTCCCCTCTCAGTCCTGGGCCTCTGATGCAACACTCTCCCGTTTCAATTTCTTTATTTTTCTGCTTGTTTTCTCGTAACAAATATTCAACAGAAATAAAACTTCAGAATTATCCACTATTAACTAGAAGTTATCAGTTGATTTCCAAAGGCTTTGTATTGGTCCCTTAGGTTTGGTTGTGGCTGCTGGAGGGTACAGGAAACCTCTACGCTGTAAAACTTTCTTTCCCATCTCTAATTCCCCATAAATTAGCTTCGTTTTTGTTAACTTTCTGCATCATCTTACTTTCAAATTCGCAGTTGCTTTGTGACCCTCCCCTCTGGACTATCAAGCTGGTTACAGGTTCAGGAATTACCTAAGATCTCTTACAGATGAAAATATTTTGTGCGTCCAACCATATTTGACAACTAATTGGCTCCAACATTTAAAGGAAACAACATAGATACGATTTTAAAATAATTAAAATCTCAAATAGTATGAGTTCAGGGATAGAGCTAGCCTTAAAGCAAGGATTTCAGTTCTAATCCTGGATGAATAATTAGCTGATTCAGAGGTGTATTTATGCAGACAATAGTGTTCCGCAAGACAGAAAGACACTGGAATTACTGGAATGACAAGTGAATTAAAGAACCTGCGTTACCGATGTGAGGCGATGACAGCTGATGCCTGCGTTGTCACACAGAGGATGGGTTTGCTATTATTTGGGCCCCTGGAACCCTTCATGAAGCCTTTACACTGCTGACTGATTGAGAAGGTGGAATTATGTTTGATTATGGGTACTCAAAATATTTTGTTCCATCATGCAGTGCATTTCTCATGAGAAAGGAAAGAAAGGGTGGGAAGGCAGGAGCTGAACTTGCTGTGAGACAATCATGCTCCACAACTGCGGCAAAGGCAGGTGATAAAAACAAAAAGCAAATTAATAATAATTCCCTGTCAGACAATATTGGCTGGCTGCATGTAGCCTCCCATGTCAGCCTCATACACTAAAGTGTGGGCCACAGCACCCCTGGGGCCATGGGAAAGACCCCCAGCTCCTTCACGAACCCTACTAACACCAGCCTTGTGTCCTCCAGGCCATCCCAAGCGGTGTGTCCTGGTTGCACTCTGCAGAGCGGCCTCAAGGCAGCTCTCCACAGACACAGGAGAGCCTCTCAAACCATTAACTTCTCCGGGAAGCACATCTGTGATGTATTGGACATTCCTCCAGCGGAAAAATGTCAATGCCTGGTTCAAAACTGTTTCTCACGGCCTTCAGAAAACACAAGTACAGTAGAATTTGGGCTGATTCAGGTGCTAACCTGACAAACTTGCAAGCTATAAGGAGGAGAGAACACTGACAAGTCTCTGTGTGGAATAAGACTTACTTAGTTCCTTAAGTACATTAAATAAGAGAGTTTTGACTTTAAGTCAATAGAAAAGCTCAGAAGGTTAAATAAAAACCACAACAGATTATGCAAAAAACATTCCTTGAAACTTTTGCACTTATGCAATACTGGAAGTTTTTTATCTTCTCCAGGACTGGAGGTCTTAGCTCATTAAATGTCAATATTTTGGTCTGTGACTCCAGTTTGCCTGTACATTTGCGATGGGCACATGTGAATAGCTGCTCTGGGGGGGTTAGCAATAAAAAAAATGTACAGCAGGGCACTGGATCTTTGGTAAGGAGGAAAGTTGTTGTTCTCTACACAAATCTCAGGAGATTAAGCAATGGAAAAGTGTGTCAGACAGCAGGATTTCACGGTCCAGAAATTCAAAAATAAGATAAAACTCCAAAATCGAATTACCACTCCTGCCAATAAGCTATTACTGCGCAGTTATTAAATACACACAGACATTCACACGACCACGTTGCACTGTAAATCACACTTGCAGACAGTTCATTTAATGAACAGCGTTGAGTAGACAATCTGGTTTGGATTAAATTAAATATATAACTCCACTTGCTCCAAAGTGCATTCATACTTAAACTTTGTTGCAATCCTCGCTTTAAAAAAAATAAGGGGGGGGAGGAGAAGAATAAATCATTGCCAAGTGGCAATTTTCAGTTTTGAAAACCAGCAAGTAGGAACCAAAGCTTAATTTAATAATTTACCTTTAAAGAATTTACGCTGTAAAGCTGGATGATAGCCCAGAAGAAAATACATAGGATTTCGCCCGAAGTTTTCAGTAATTTAAATATTCTACCATTGATTTAATTTACTTGTGTTACAGTAAATGTTTTTGCCTCTAAATGCACTTTGAGGATGTAAACATTACATATAGGCACCTTTAGCTGCTCCTATGTGGTAGCAGTTCCCAGTATCCTACAGCTAGCAGTTAGCTGGGTCCTACCTTCATCGCTGAGCATCCCTCTGGTCCTAAATTCAAACCCAGCACCTCCCTGGGGCGTGTTTCCCTCTCCTCTTTGCAGTCCAAGGCTTGAGACTGCATCTCACCATGTGCTCGGCAGCAATTGCCGATGATGCCTGACCCAGATCTGCCGCAATCCCAATTCCCTCTTTTACGGGGGAGCTTAGCCGCCTTTTCCCAGGAGCATCTTGTAGCCATGCCCAACCTTCCACAGCTGCAGATCGGCACAGCCCTCACCGCAACAAGACAAGAATACAAGAAAAGTGACTTACCCAGTAATCGAACTGTGCCACATTTTAACTGTGTTGGAGGTGATACCCGATGGAAGTGGGGATAACGTGAATACTGGAGCTATCGTGGGTATTTTATAAATAGAGGAGATTTAAAGGGAATATACAATCTCACGCCGCAGGTGTTTAGCCAGACTCCATTAGGATTTAGGTGCAGATTCTGCTGGAGAGAAAGATGGTGTCTTATCAGGGATCTGCTGCCTGGGGGCTTTCTTGCTTTTTCTTTGGAAGTGTCTGGTGGCCCCTCAGCCCTCATCTGCAACAGCAATTTTTAAACCCCATCGTTACACTGCAGCCTCACACCAACATGCAATAAGGCTGTCCTGCTTGTGAAGTGTGACAGCACAGGCCCTGCTCCTGCTAGGAACTGAAGGTCATGAGCCCCTGTGAGTACAAAGCAGATGTGTGGACAGTCCCCACACAGTCCCAGAAGCTATCAAGAACACCGCTTCTGGGCCTGATAAATCAAGTTAAAGAGCATCTCAGAATGCTCAGCCAGATGGATCACTTGAATGGCTAAACACTCTAATACATCTTTTTGAGGAAAGATATTGGCTTGTGCAATGAAACAAATAATTGACTATTCCATGGAAACTGTTAGGGCTTTACCTCTGGGATCGGCAGGAACCCATCTCTCTTACTACCGAGGTAAGCCTGCAGGTCTTTGGGGTTGATTTTATTCTCCCTTCCTTCCAGGAGGAAGATTCAGAACAGAAACCAAGCCCAGTCTCCTCGCATCAATCCACCCACCGACGGACTGCGATAATCTGCAATCGAGCGGGTGTGCGGCAGCCCCATAAATCAATGCAAATAACATAAGCTTCTAAAATAGCCGCGGATGCAGGATAACCCGTCCTTAGCCCGGGAGGGTCAGATTGAAAGGAGCTCTTCAAACCCCCACTCCATCAATCCCAGTAAACCTTCCGTCGTCCCATCAAATAACATGAATCCAGTGTTTTCTCTCTGATCTGCTGTTACACTGATGAAGATGGTGATACCAAGGAAATCGCTGATTTTTTTTCAGTGGACTGTGGTAGAGGTGGATGAGGAGAGAATGCCATCCCCATCCTTCCCCGGTTCTTTCCTCTTCCAAACATGAAACAGCTCCACAATTTAAGAATTCATGGATTTTTTTTTTTTTAATATAAATATGAAAAATGAATGAAAAGCAGGTTATGGAGCTGTAATTGCAGGGCAGAGCTCCACCAAACCCACAGGTCTCTTAGCACTTTACTTCTGTGGTTTCTCAGGACACGAGCTCCTTGATGGAATTACAGTTCTGTCATTCAAGTTGCTTGTTATTTGCTCTGTATGTAAATAAAGGGAATGCATTTAAAGGACCGCACTAATGTATTCAAGTATTTGTAGATAATCCACTGTAAATCTCAAGACTAGAGGATTTTGCATAAATGCTTGAATCTGTAACAGCTAGGAGGGAATTCCAACTCCCCAACTGAGTAAATTACACAAAAAATAGCAGGATGATTAGACCAAGCGCATTAATATTTGCAATAAGTTTTGTCTGTCAGCACGTAGACTGAAGTCAAGGATTGCATCCTTCTTACTATTTGTATGGCAGGAGAAGCCAGCCGCAATCAGGGTATAATAATAACAGCAATACACATCATTCTGTTTTTATACAGCACCCCAAAACATAAGGGATTAGGCTGCTTATTGTCTTTACTTACAGTAAATCAGCTGAGAATTTTCACTGTCCAAATATTTCTACTCTCTACATTCTGGTAGGTTAGAGAGAGGTTCTGACAGCCCTGAATCATTTGGACCTTCCACAAATCGCTTGTACATTTGTCTACCAGGAAGAGAACCATCTCCATCAGTAAAGGTGTTAATAATATATACACATATTATTAACTGAACTTATTTTCATTTCTTGCCCTGGAGTCATCATTAGTGAAGATTAAACATGCATAAATCAGTCTCTCGGAAATTAGCGAACATCATCAAATGTCACCTTGTTGAAACTAAAAGATATGTATTTATTTATTTATTTATCAAAAATGTTGAAAGACTGATACAATTATTCCACCACCCAGCACTTTTTTTAGCCAGGTTACTGGGCTGCTTACTCGTCGCTGGTCCCATAAGTCTCTCATTATTTCTAAACCAGGGGAATTCAAGGTCAGGTCTGGAATTACCAACTTTTGCCCACACGTCTTGTAGACCTTAATTTTACTAAGAAATCCTGGGTGGTTTGGAAATCTTATGTGAGAAGGACCAAATTATGTCTTCAGCTACATACACACTCTGCTATGCCCATCATTGGAAATTGCAGACGTATAATAGAGAGAGGAGATTAGCTGTCAATATTGCAAATAAAAACCAAGCAAGAGCAAATGGTTTAATGATAGAGGATCATATTTCAGCATTGCCAGTTCCTGCTATATTATCATGAGTCTCTTGGAGTTTATTTAAAAGTCTTGCTCCTGAAATAAGGTGATTACATGAAAATCTCACTGTCATTAACCGGGAGTAATTTCCCAGCCTTTCAGTTGCAAAGAAAAGCTTAAAGATGTTAGCTAAGTACACCTTCAAGGCTCAGAAATGAAAACATTCAGCTTTTATTAATCTCAGTAATTTTTGAGGGCCTGCTCACATAATTAAATGTTTGGGGTTGGCTACACAGAGGTAGCAAATGTACCAGAGACATCCCAAATACCAGGGGAGGCTCTTCGTCCTTTCAAGGAGGGAATGCTGATGCTGTTTATTCATAGCTGCTAAGTTTAGCACAGCTCCAGGCACGAAGTATTCAAAAAATGCACTTGATTTGCATTTCTGCTAATTATTTGCACAGAGCTGTCACCACCAACACTGCCAGGCAGAATTAGCTCCCCTAAAGGGCACTGGACAGACAGGCATGGTGGGGTCAGGTCTGAAACCAGGCAAACAAAATTGGTCTATGCACCCTACCTGGGGAAAAAAAAAGGGAATTCCACGTTATTCCAGGTTACAGTTGCCTAAATGAGTTATGCACAAGTTGGGGTTCTCCAGTGATAGAAGTGCACACATCCGTTTTTTATATTGCATCTGCAGCATCTTGCTTCATCTTTTCTACATTTACTTGCTGATGCAGCTTGTTTCTAGAAACAGATAATTAATTAGGGTTGGGTTCTAAAAGCCCTGACAGCTCAGACTTCAGCACGAGGTAGGCACACAAACACTTCTGAAAGTCCATGTTTAAGGGAACAGGGAAGACATTTCCCCATCTGCAGCCACCTGGGGACCCTCTAACTCCCACTTTTCTTGGCTGAGGTCATAAGGCCATCATGGTCACCCTTCCCCTGGCAGCCACCTGAACGTTTAGGTCTTGTCACTGTTGGCTGGTGTCTTCATTGGAGCTTCCTGGACCCACAAAAAAAATAGCAGCACTAATAGAGTTACCCTGTTCCCTACTAACCGTGAGATGGTGGCAGAGAAAGCACAATAAGACCTAGAGTGGTTTTGGCTAAGGTGGCTCTGTTTCAACAAGAGTCTGAGCCTGACGTTATCTCAGTGCTCTAATTTGGGGCTGTCCACGTAATCGAGATAGGCTTTAAAATCTCTGCATTCCCTCCCTTTACAATGATGATAAAATTCAGCATGTTAAGTGCTGTGCTGACATGGGGCATTAATCTTTACATCCTCAGTGCTTTGAAAGCGTTGATGCAGGACGACAGGAATACTGCAAAAACCCCCAAGAGCAAAATCAAACTATTACCTTAAAAAGAATGCTTCAAAAGTTAATTTCAAATATTTCTATGAAGTTTGAGAGAAGTACCCCAGGACAGATTACTGACTCCCCCCAAAATTGGAGCTAAAAGTGGTTTTGTTTTTGATGAGATGACTCCTCTTCCCCAGTTAGCACTGCTAAAAAACATTTGCTGTAGACCTAGGAAATACTGTTCCTATTAACAGCTCGACAGGGGACTGTGAACGTGTACACACAAGGAGATTTTTTTGTGCGCTATTACACTTGAACGTCAGCTCAGAGAACACACACCGCCTACATATCAAGGCTTGGATAAATAAACATACAATATAGAATATAAATAATGAGAGAAGTTTAGTTCATATTGTTTCCTATTCCATATTGAGATCTAGGGGCTGGGTAGGGCAGCTTTCTCTTAGTCTCACCTACCACAGCGCTTCTGTCCATAGAAACGATTAAAAATTAACGAGGCAAGGAAGACGGATCGACTTTATCGGGTACTGCTGAGATCAGATTAACATTCCACTGGCACATGGGAGTTCGAAGTTCAGGTTCCTGCATTACTGAAAGTTTAATTTTTAATCTTTCTTTAAAAGGTCGAGATTAGTACCTTAGATAGGTCCTGCCCCAACATGACAGAACCTCAGACCATACAAATCAAAAGCATTGATGGTGGGCATCTGATGCTCGCTTCTGCAAAAGAAGCAAGGTCTCTTGCCCTTGCCTGCTGAACTAGAGGTACTATTGGAATTAATCACATCTCCATTGCTCTTATTTTGACCAAACATATCACCCTGCTCCAAAGGATAAATGCAGTGGTTAGAGAACAGGAGGGAGGCCTCAGCAGACTGCTTCAACTCTTCTGTTCCTACCTGATGGCCAACACCGCCTCTAAGGACCAGCTCTTGAAGCTCCTGTACCTTACCCCAGCTCAGGGTTTTAGTGCACCTGTGACCTGAAGTCAGCAAGTATTTGTGATCGACACACATTTTTACCAACACTGTTCTGTTTGACACCTCCCTTCAGAAAGACCAACACAGCCATCCGACGACACACACTCTTAACCTGGGATGTTCCACATTTCTGTCACCGTTTTATTGCCTTCTTTTACTTGTATGTATTAAAGTTGTTATCAAAATTATATAGCCTAACATCAGTAAATACTTAACAAGAAATGTTGTACACATGACAAATCCTTTGCCGCTGGCCTTTTTAGATGCTCACATTTTACCTCACGCAGTGGAGCTTTGGTTAGACTCTCACATCAGCTCCTACAAAGGTTACAGAAGGACTGAGGGACATTGTCTCCCACTCAGCCTCGCTATCCTTTCAAAACCAACCTGCTCTTGGATGTAGATGGAGGACATTCAGTACCTTCACATATGGGAAGCATATTCTACATGTTGAACATGCCTGTGAGGTAGTACTTCAGCTGAATCTATTGTCTGTCACATCTGGTATTTTGAATAATCGGTTAAGTGAACTGTAAATTAAATTAAGCCAAGCCAGTGTCATAAACCTAAAGTGCACTTCCAAAGGTTCTCCCATATGAAAATGGAGCTGGCTTAGAAGGCTTTAACATCCTGACTCCGAGATCCTTAATTGCAAATAAATCAACAGCCTATGTGGTTGTACCCATGGAATAGCCCCCTAGAGTGGATTAAAAATAAATACTTGTGAGAAAAGAAAGTGACAACACAGATGGATTTTCCCTCTTAGAAACCTGCCACAAATGAAGGGCTTATGATGATGAAAACCAGAGCTAAGAGACTAAGCTAGAAATACCTGGGGAGATGCTATCCCGGTGGTGCATCCTTTGCCTGCCCTGGGTCTGACAGGTTGGCTCTGAAACAGCAGGAGACCTTGGCTGCCCCGCGTCCGTGCTGGCCCTGCCAGCAGCCCTCTCCAGCTGTGGTGGCAAAGGAGCTGTAGGAAAGATGAGGTTGTTTTATCCACCTGACACTGGGATGAGTGAGTCTGGTGCCCTAAACAGCTGCTATCCAGCGGGCTTGGGATCTACCCCAACATGTTCACCCATCTCCTGGAGCTGCTGGCTGAATCACTCCAGTATCAGCCGAAAGAACCATCTCACAGTCCAGTAACATAAAGCAGCAGCTTATTTGTAAGCTTGTCCTTGGGGATGCTCTACACAGCCGTATAAACACAACGATTGTACTGACTTCAAGCAAAGGATTGTCTTTTCGTACACCTCTAACATCACTGAGCACCATGCTTTACCAATAAAGGGCTAATGAACCAAAACAGTTGCTCATATGTTTTCTTACTCCTTCTCCAAAATGTCACAATAAATCTATATTGCTGGATAACAGCAAGCAGATGGATATCGTAGCTTGTAATTTGGCATAGGTATTCTCAATCAAGTCAAAGATTAATTTTCCCCAGTGATAACCAGCTTTCTCATTTGTTAGAAGCCCATTACCATTTCCTAAAAGGTTTTTCTCGGGACAAGGGTAAAACCAGCTCTCTTTGTCCTACTGCTTTATCCATTATGGAGAGAACGAGGGATGGATTTCTGGAGACAAGGCGGAGTTAACCACAGAAAATGGTATCTTCAAATAAGCATAGAAACAACAGTAAAAATTTCCCAGAAATGCTCTTCGATGGATGCCTTCTTTTTTTCTAAAACCATCAAACTAAACAACAAAATAGAAAAATAACATGGACTTTACTAGCTAGGCAAAATGACATGGGGATACAGTGCCGTTTCTAATGACATGGAAAGTCTAAAATTTGAAATTTGTGAATGCAAACCCTGGCAAATAAGGTGAGTTTCAGTCTTCACTCCAGATCCTGCCTTTTCCCCAGTGCTGCAGGAGGTGGGCAGCACATCTGGGAAGAAAAAGTGCATTTCCTCACTCCTCTTCCTCTTATTTTAGGATTTCGTTAAATACTCCTAAAAACATCCCCGTAAGGTATTTGTTACCCTTGAATTCTGTTTGCTAATGAGCTCCTAATTGTGGCATAGCAAGTTCATCAACTGCTGTACTTTTATGAAACAAAGAGGTACTGCAGCTCATTATTTGTTAAACTCATTATCAGAGCTCTGCTACTGTAAAATTTTGTAGCTGTTGAATTTTCCAGCTGACATGCTGCTGCAGGACATTGGGAGAGGACTCTAGCAGAGGTCTGCTGCCAGACCTCGCTGAGGCAGTTGCAGATGTTAAAGGTGGGTATGTACGAACGTGCCACACTGAACTGCCAGGAGCATGAGAATGTGGACATGTCCTCCTTCTTTCTGCTGCTACAGAAATGATAATCACTAGCAGAGCAAGAACATACACTGCTGGTCCCAACAAGGGTCACTGGTGTCTGTCCAAACTTACTATACACAACATAGCTTGATCTACAGTATTTTAGTGTCACAGTTATTTTCTTTCCTAGTTGAAAAGGTAGTTTTGAATCAAATTTACCAATAAATTCAGCCTGGAGAAGAGAAGGCTCCAGAATGACCTTATAGCAACCTCCCAATACCTGAAAGGGGCCTATAGAAGGCAGGAGGAGATCTGTTCTTGAGGGTCTGTGGCAACAGGACAAGGGGTAATGGTTTTAAGCTAGAAAAGGGTAGATTTAGGTTGGACATTAGAAAGAAGTTCTTTAATATAAGGGTGGTTGATCACTGGAACAAGTTGCCCAGGGAGGTGGTGGAGGCCCCATCCTTGGGGCCATTCAAGGTCAGGCTTGATGGGACTCTGAGCAACCTGACCTAGTTAGAGATGTCCTGCTTATTGTAGGGGGGTTGGACTAGATGATCTTCAGAGGTCCCTTCCAACCAATCCATTCTATGAGTCTATGATTCTGTGATACATTTCAAGGAAAATAAACTCAGAAGATATCTTCAAAAAAGTCTAAAACCCAAGCCAGCCAATATCAGTTTGGGTCAGGGCTGCTTTTAAAACCTTAAAGTGATAAAACAGCAGTGATGTGAGGGGCTTTCAAGTTCCTGCTCTTCTTGTGACCCTTAGCACCTCCCAAGGGGCATCCCAGGGCATTCCTAGACACTCACTGAAGTCCAGGGAAATCTCTCCACAGACCCTCGTGTACACTGCGTAGGATCAGTAAAATAATTGACAAGTTTTTCCCTCTCTGCACACTGAAGAACAATATATTAGTAGACAATGAATAGCTCGGTTAGTTATTGATTAACAGAAATGCTACAGTGCTCTTACGATTTCAAATTGCTCCTGATTAATGGAAGAGGCAATGAAATTTAAACAATGATCTCATTGAGTTGGAAGCGTCACCGGCAGAGCACAGGCAGAAGCGCATGGGCAGGTAGGTGACTACGGCATTGACTACAGTGTCTTACATCTGGCCCTGGAAATATGGATTAGCCAAGTCTGGCTAAATAGGGAACTTGAACCGGAAAATATGTTTCTGTATTAGTTCTGGGGTTAAGACACTTTAGGATTCTGCCCCAACAGATAATTGTATTTCTTTAATCTGTTGAGTGAATGTTTCATTCCCTTTTCTGCCTCACGGTTAGTACAGGAGCTCAGGTATCTGCTGTGAGCCATCTCAAAACCCGTCATAACATTGTGGTGGATAAGAGTTGCTCCCAGCCATCTCCACCTTTTCTTTCTACTCTCTGCTCTAGTGCATCGAGATTAAGAAACAATGAATAAACAATAAGCCCATGATTCCACCAGAGAAATTAAATGTTCCAGCCTGGAAACATGAGAACTGGAAAAGATTTAAATACAGTTTTGTGTTATCCACTCCAGCTCTGCAAGTCTGAGCTGTGAGTCAGCCATCCTCTTCTATATCACTGCAATTGCAATGTCCTCCTATGACAAGCCTTGCAATTGTTCCCGCAGCCCCTACGAACGCAGCCTTCTGGGAAGAGCCAGAAGCCAGCACTGAAGTGACAGAAACAGAACTACTGAGACCACTCGAGCACTTGTCCAGCAATGACATCCCTTTAAATAGTGCAGATTGAAGCTGCAAGTCCCTTCCAAAGAGCGCCTGCGTGCAGAGAAGCCAACCAGGGCACCTGCCAACACTGACGTTAGATGCTACATAGATCAGATAAATTATTAAAATTATCTATTTGGAAAATGGGAGAACTGGATTTCCAAAATTGCCAGTGATATTTCACACCCCAAGAAACTGGACCACATTTCCAGTTCCACCACTGACTTGCTGTGGATGTGAACACGGTCTTAGCTCGCTAACATGTCACACACACATGCCATGCAGTGAGGCAAAGAGATTGGAAAAAAATTGGGAATCTCCAAGGTAAAACTATTATATTACAAAATCACATTGCTATGCAATACTCATTTTTCTGACTATTTAGGCTGAATGTGAATGCAGGCTACTATAATCTTGTATTATAAAGAAAATACCAGAAAAAAAAAAAAAAAGACATGCCAACCTCTACTAGAGATAGAATCAAAACAGGTTTTATTGACTTAAAGGCATGCATATAAAAAACAGTTATGCGTTTATACTTAAAAAAATAATAACCCTACACTATATGGTAGCTGGTGATACTGAATTAATAATTTTAGCAAGTCAGAAGGAAGTTAATGTAATCCTCAATTTGCTTTACATCTTCAAAGTCACCTCCGGCACTTTACAAGGTAGGTAATATTATCACAGCTGGACACCTAGGTAATCTTTTGAGCTCTTTTTCCTTTACAAAATAAACGTTACAGATATACCATGATACTGCTAAAATAGCTGTTAATTTACTTCAAAAGATGAAGGAAAACT
Source organism: Eurystomus gularis (assembly GCA_013400335.1). Taxonomy (NCBI): domain Eukaryota; kingdom Metazoa; phylum Chordata; class Aves; order Coraciiformes; family Coraciidae; genus Eurystomus; species Eurystomus gularis. The sequence goes on along the minus strand of VZZY01011126.1, from coordinate 323,344 downwards.
GGTGAATTAACAGAGCCTTGAACTCCATCAAACTGAACAGAAATGCCAGCAGAGCATGATACAAATGTGAGATGCAAGGCTGCAGATGGACCAGCAATGAGAACCTCCTGCCACACCTAATACCAGAAAGGGAGGTTTGGAGGGAGGTTTGGATTCAACCTCCTCTGTCCCGGCTTTTCGTTTGCCCTTTGATCCAAAGCTGTGTGATTTGCAGAAGATGGCAGATGCTCCACAAGAGCAAAACTTGCTATTTGAAAACATCAGGTTGGCTCTTTGAGGACAAAACTGAAAGGAGAGCTAACAAGGACCTCAACACTGAACTATATTCCTCTTTTCAGTCTGGCTTTCACACTCTGAAAACCACTCAAAAAGCTCAATGGGCTCAAAACACTGAGACTAGGAAAGATTCAGCTTTAATTAGCATCCAGTTCAAAATATCAGTTTTAACCCTTCTTCTTTGGGGCACCACTCCCATTGAGTTTAACCTGTACCTCACCTCCTGGAAAAATCACGGCTGTATCTATCAATCAAGTTCAGTTCAAAAGCTCTACAGAGGTACAGATGTTAGATGTGTCATCAGCTGGACTTCCTTCTTACTCAAAAATCCTGCAAACATCAAGTGCCTGAGCAACACCCACCCTACCTGCCCACACAGGGCTGCTCAAAGCCCCATGGTGCTGCAGCAGGACCACGCAGAAGGGCACCTTCCACCATCTGCACCATCTCAAGCTTCCCATGACCCCAGCGCTGCTTTCTTGTAGGCACCAGGTAAAACATACTAATTTAGTCCATAGAGAAACGTTATCAGAATAATTCTCGAGGGATCCAGTGATTTTATTTCCCCCTATACTGCTTTCCAGAACCGTTCAGGACATCTCAAAGACATCTGGCACAAAACCTGCTCTACAGAGACATACTCGCCACTTGTCAACAGCGCAAGGAGCAAGCCCTAACGTTGCTGTGTATGGACCTAGTATAGGAAATCACTTGCAAGTTCATGGTATTAGTCTGATTTTATTGAGTTTTTTACTGGACAACCATTTTATTTTGTGTCTGACCATGGTTCCAGTCAAACTTTTAGCTATTATGGAACATTATAGCCAAGGCACACTAACTGTGTAAGAGCCTGGTGTAAATACTTGGAGAATACTAAAGGGTCTCTCCACTAGCTGTCTACATAGACTAGTTAACATATACTCTTACAGTTCCTTTAAATATGTGTTACTCACACAAACACTAATCTCAGGCTCTTTCTTTAAAGTGCCATTGCTATGGGATACTACTGCCTGCTTTTTATATAGAACTTAAAAAAAAATAATTTAAAAACCCCTACATAATTCATTTACATGCCAGAAAAGCCTTATCAAAACCTCCCTGATTTCCATGTCAACCAACATACGTGTTTTAGGAATCAGCAAGCTTATATAAAAGAATCAAAATAAATTTGTTTTCTTAGATAAACTATTACAGCAACATAATGTAAAAAGTTACAGACACCTGAATAGGAGGAGCTGTACATAAAGTTTCCAGGCCTTATAAATAACCTTTAAATGCCTCTTCTACCCTGATTTGTATAAGTAATTGACCGTTCATTGGATATGGGGGGAGAAAACAGAAATAAAGACGAGACAGTCTAAACAAGGACCTGGGGCAGCGACTGTGACTTTGTAAAAAGAAAAAATCCAGTGCACAGAGTCTTCCTGCAGTGCTTGTAATTAGGAGAGGGTAAATCAGTGCTGCTTCTCAAATCACCAAAACATCCACTGCAGAGTCACCAGGATTAGCACCGGCTTTGCACTGTACTCTGGAAAAGCTGTGAAAATTGATGTACAAACCAGGGCTGGAGGCCACAACAGCCTGAGACAGTGTGGGACCTGCACAGGAACCTCATAGGACCTCTGTAGGAAATTCAGAGTTTCTCCACAGGGAACTTTATAGGACCTCCGTAGAGTTTCCAGCATTTCAAACCCATGTAAGAAATAAAAGATCCATTTGCTCTGAGCTGCAGCCCAAGGCAGAGGTTATGGGGCATGAAAAGGGAGGATGGGAGAGCAGGGGAAAGAATGAAGACAAGGGAAGATAATTGAAAGTACCAGTGCATTAGTTATGTTGCATATATCTAATGTAATTAGTATTAATAAGCTGTCAGTCAGAAGATGTAGTTGTTAAAAGGCAGTTTCAATAGGGGAAAATGATAATTGAACTCCTCCATGTATTTGTCTGTACTTATTTATTCTGCTGGTTTTTTTCAGTTCATTGCCACGGATGCACATTTAGCAAAAGTGGAATTGAAGAAGTAAACTGAGGGGTTTGTTTATTAACTAGAAAAAAAAATACACTCCATTGCTCTGAGTAGTGCCAATCACAGGAGGACAGCTCAGGGAGGTCAATGGGTCCATTCCACATTTGGTTCTCACCCAAACTGCAGTATTTCCAAGCCATAACTTTAAAAGAATTCTGGTTTGAGATATATATACTCATTCCTGTGGTATCTGGCATGGTACTGCTGCTACTCGACTCTCTACTATTGGGTAAAGGCACCCCAGATACTCTGCAGAGTCCCGTCTTGTGGTTAACCCTGCAGTTCCTAAAGCTGGTCAAATCATGTGCAGTGAATTATGTATTCAATAATTTCCCTTCTTTTAATTTTTCAATTGTCGGCAAGCAGCTTACGGCATTCCCCAAAGCATCTGCAATGAGAAATTAGTCACTAAATATTTTATACAAATAGTTATTAGTCTGTATCTTGATCGCAAGCAGTTTGCTGCGGATTCAAGTGGGACAGGAGGATTTGGATGGGATTTGTACTTCTGACTGTAAATTGGCCACGTCTAGCTTACTTCCCCTGCTTCTCAAAGCAGCCCTCATGGCAACAGTTAGGGTACTTCAGGCTCCAGCATTCAGATGGCCAAGATTAAAGTTACACTAGCTGTGGTCGCTCTCGAATATCCCCCCGAGCACCTCCTAAGTCTCAGAGCTCTGTACAAATACCACATCCCTATTTTAGAGCAGGGGAGGCAAAAACTGAGTCAGGAGGTCTTGAGCTATGGAGAAATCCTGACTTTTATAGCCAATACCAAGAAACCTTTCCTCTTCACCTTGACAAAGAGCCTAGCCCATGTGCATCACCCAATGCATGGTCCCTCAGGGGCTCCTTCAGTACAGTCTTTTGACTCCCACCACTCCTCACATCCCAACGGAGCACCAGGAGCTAATATTAACACCAGAAATTTCTCTGCCAGGTGTCATATAAGAAAGAAATGCTGGGGTTTTTTGTCATTTAAATCACCTGCTTATTTTCAGGAGTCTGTAAGTCACAAAACCATGGCTAGCTTTCCACAATGGCAGGAAAACGCTAGAAGCACCAGCCTGACTGCTGCAACCTGTGTTTAAATTCTGAGTTTGTAAAATCCAGGATGAAGTGACCGAAGGTCTGGTTGGGCTGTAACAGTTGCCATCAGCTCCTGTTCTCAAACTGAAACATTTCTGAACTGGCACCATTCCAGGCAAGGGATGCTCAACACTTTCTGACTTGGGCTACTAAAGGCTAAAATAGACCTTTGAGATGATCAGGAAGAAAAATGGGAACTGGGGCACTACGAGAGCCCCTGCTCCTGTGTCCAATACCCTGCTCTGCACAGGGTCCCTGGGAAGCCAAGGTGGGGCTGCAGGGATCCCAGACCTCTGGCCTGGCTGTATCAGGGCTCTCCAGTGGCTTGACGTGACTAATTTAGATTATTACGGTTGGAGCTTTGTTTGGAAAACACTGATTGTTTTCTAAATGTAATTAATTGTCATCATTTGTTACAGTCACTGAGAACAAGGCCCCACGTAGCATTCGGCGGCAAGTGAGGACACAGAGAAGCTCACAGTTCATCAGCACTGTCCTGGGAACCATTTTACCCTGGAGCTACCTGGGACCTCCTTTGGTGTTTCCTTCCTTTCCTCCTCCTCCTGCCAAGCTCCAAAGTAAAAATACGTGATTGCAGTGCTTTTAAGGACAGGGAAGACTGAAGACGAACAGAGGTCCTTTTCAAGGCCTTTCACCTTTTCAGGACAAAATGTTTGCAAGGAGTTTTGGACAAGGGAGAGTTTGTGGTTGTTAAACAGCTTGTCTCACACTTGCAGATAAGGATCCCGTTGAGGCACAATTCCAGTGTACAGTGAACTTGTTTCTAAACTTCATGCCACGAGGCAGGGCTCATTTTCATAGAAACATAGAATACCAGGTTGGAAGGGATCTCAAGAATCATCTGGTCCAACCTTTCTTGGGAAAACCATGGTCTAGATAAGATGGCACAGCACACTGTCCAGCCAAATCTTAAGTGTCCTTTTTAAGACATGTGGCTGCTCTTCAGCCTCCCCAGCCATGGGGAGACCACTCACACTCCCCCTTACAGAGCAAGACACATGGATGGCCACTGGGGCTTCTCCTCCTCAAGACATTGCTGGTAGAGGAGGTGGCCCCGCCACTGCAGACAGGATTTCAACCCATTTTCTGGGTTGTTTATTCACACAGGGACAAATATTATTTTCTTCCAACCAGGTTTTCTCGTGTCAGTCATTCAACACGTTCCTGTGTTTTTTTCCTCCCTTTCTTACTACCTTTCCTGATAGTAAAGACGTTGCAGATGGGCATCAAACTGTGCAAAATGTAAATCATGATTGGGTAGAGTCAGAACATAAAAAAATAAGTTATTTGGATACATTTTTTTTCCTAAGGACCACAGCACATATGGCACGCTAAAAAAATGTCTCGTGTTCATTAAGGCTAAATGAGACAGGTTAGAGAATCATGGGCACCAAATGGAAAACTCAGGGAAAAAAACACTGGCTGGCAACTCATCCTGCTGATAATATTTTTTGGATGTTTCCCTCCTGCCCTCTCTCCCTCATTTTTTTTTTTAAACTGCAAGGACATTTTAGCAAATATTTCACAAATGTCTGATGGCTGTTGCTTAGGAATCTGTCCTCCCCGCTGTGCCTTCCTCATTTGAAGGTCATAATCTTCAGTTTGTGAAATCATAATTATCTCGCTAGCCAGTAACTCTGATGTCACAAATGGAGGATGATGATGACTTCAATGAAAAAAGCAGCAGCGGGAGAAAATGAACTCCTCAGCTACCGAGAGCTTGTTTTCCTCCCCAAAAAGATAGAGCGGAGAAAAATATCAGCAGAATGATCTCCAAATAGACCATTTTCTGCATGGTATCAGTGCCTCTTTCAGAATATGAGGGTAATTTCTGCCTTGTGCCAGTTTAACACAGACTTCCACTTTATTTTAACGCATAGTAGGTCTTACATTTAAGGTAATAGCAGAAACCTGCTACTTCTTGTGGAGCTCATACAGAGACCTCGGAGTTCTATAAAAATGAAACGAGCCTCCCTTTCACCCTCAGCAAAATGAAATGGCCAAGATTCACCACAAGGTCACCTACAGCCTGAGGCTTCACTACTGCTGGATAATTCGCCACTGTATCAAAAAATACAACAAATAAACACTGTCTGTCAGATTAATAAAGTGTATTTAATGTGTAACTACCCTTATTGCTTGTTATTAAAGCATCCCCGCCAGACTAACTCACAAAATTCAGTGACTCGTAGCTGGGGAAACTTCTCTCCCCAAAAATGAGGGAGAAGAGAAGAGGGACCACAGTGGAGCTGGGACCATCCTGATGCCTTCCCCATCTCTGGATTTGCGGGTTACCCCCTCCCTGCAGTAGGGACCAGAAGACACATATGCCTCACTTAGACATTATCTAATTATTGGAACTATGACTAGAATGACAGTGCTGCCTTTCCTCCAGGATAGACGCTCTGGGAATGCGATTCAGCAATTCTGAATGCCATTATTTTGAATAAAGCTATCAATGTTTCTCCTCAAGAGTTTGGAATAAAAGTAGATTTCTATTGTCACTATAAATGCTAGCGTGTGTCTCGTGGGCATCAAATAAAATACATTTCAATGTTACTATCTGCTTGAATGAGACATTAAAAAAGCTATATTCTGAATTCCTGCTGGTTTATAAAAATATGAACTAATAGTGCGACGACACGGTTCTGCTGTCTCTTCCAATTGCGATTTCAGGCACTACCTTGCAGTACATCGACGTGCAAAAGCAGCAGGGCGCAGGGACCAACCCCAAATCCGGAAAATGCTATGGATTGTGCCACACCAATGAGAACAGGAGTATTTAATGCCAGAAGCTAGGAAAAACCTGGAATTTCCAAACCGTAACCATGTTCCCTGCCATTTGGCACTGGTACTGGGCTGTGTAACTGGGGGGAATAGGTGGCAGCAACTGCATCCTCGCAGAAGAGCCGTCTTCCAAAGGCGTATCACAGCAACAGCATTCCCAGCTTCCCGGCTGCAGATTTTAGCAGCACAGGGGAGAATGGGGGGGGAAATAAAAGCACAACAGCTGTAGTGCCACAGGCCCCTGGCCTAAGGAATATGTTGGGAGACCGACACGCACACCCACTATTCTCAAGCACTAGAAACAACATATGGTGGGTTGGTGTTCGTGCTGCCTTTCTCTGCCTGCCCTGTTTCTGCTCAAGGTATAAGTAAATTAAGAGAGGGTTGGGCTGCACATGTGAGCAGAGCATCGCAAAGAGCAGAACCGCATGGGGTCAAAAGGATGCGCAAATTCTTTATCAGGGTTATTTAAAATCTTTGCCGCACCTTTCATCAATTTTAAAAGCTCCCAAGGCATCCAAAAATTATCCCATTTTGTCTTTGTGCGGCCAAAACCTTCCTGCACTTTTTTCCTGTTCTCACTGCAGATTTCCCCCTCCCTGGGGATCTGCCCCATCATCACCATCGTTGTTCATAAACTCCCAAAGGAGAGAGCACAGGGCATAAAAGAGCAACGTGGCATTTGCAAGCAAGGTGACAATAACTGAGGTGGCTCATCCATCCTCAAGAGCACCTCAAAACCTCTGTGTATTAACTATGACACAGAGGGAGACATATCAGGTTGTGAAATAGGCTGAAACACACATTGCTCCCCTTGGGAACAGCCCCATGGTCTCAGCCACACACCCTAGCCTGTGCAGGGTGGCCCATGGGTGCCCAGACGCGGTACCCATGGGAGATGGGTCCTGCAAAACACCTTCCACATGGCTGCCCTGCAGCAGCCACGGCTGCCAGGTGAGGATGGTGGGCAAAGATCACTGTTGGAACAGTGGGAGAAAACACAGGAATGGCACGGGATAGCGGTTTGGATAAAGGCGCAGGCTCACAGCACTGCAAGGACACCAGCTGAGATAGATATGTTACTAATGCAAGAGATCTGGAAGATAGGAGGACCAAGACCCTGCTCCGGGAGGGTTATTGTGAAGCATGCAGCTCTACACACCACGGATGCACGGGGAATGCTGCAGCTTCCACAAGACATGCACAGGAAAAAAGAACAAAAGTCTTTAATTCCACCTCTGTCAAAAGCAGGGCTATGAATTTCTCCTACCATTTAGAGTGTTGTGGAAGCTGATGTGAGAAATGCCACTGCTGGCAAAGGACCTGGGGACGGGCACACCAGGCACTGCTGCAATACTGACGCATCGCGAGAGCTCAGGAGAAATGACACAGGAGTTGGTGTCACGACTGTGGAGTTAACCTTTGCCACCTCCATATTTAGCTGACTGAGTTGCTCCCTTAATGAAGCAGTTTGATTTATGTATGAGTCGTTTGCCTTCATCATAAATTTATTAAATGATCATCTTTTTTTCCCCCTCCAGATTTGTCACTTGAAACGTGGTAATTGGTGTTTAAACCTGCAATGGCATGTCATCAAATGAGTTCAAACAACGTTACATGTTCCTTGCTCTCCGTATCGTAACAAAGCTCAGCTGTCAACGCTAACTTGGGGACAGGAGGATTCCAAAGATGAGGAAAAGTTCCTGTTGGGAAGATGCTGCCTCAGGATGCTGATAGCCTGGGAACTGCAGCTTCTTTTCATTCCCTTGGCAACACGAGATGTTACAAGAAATGGGGAGCCCCATGACATGTATTGGTACGTGAAGTGGTAACCTGGGGGTCAGCACCGGCTCTAAACCACCATCTCAGTTCAGCAAAGTGCTTCAGCAAACACGAAATCCAACAAATTCAATGAGGACTAATGACATGGTTATAACGTTAGACATGTTTGAGTATGTTGCTGAATCAGATCCTAATCTCTCACTCTCTTGGCATCTCAAAACATGAAAACAATAAGACTGCGCCAAGAATCTGCTATAAAAATAATTGCTTTTAGTTTAAAAAACTAAGTTATAAAACACCTAAAGAGTTACAATTGGTCTTATTTTCTCTGCGAGCATCATTTTACATTAGATTGGGTTTTTTCATTTACAATTTGAGTCAAAAAAGTACTTCTGTTTTAATTAGTTTTATAAATTTGCTGAACTAAATGAATACAGTAGTAAAATCAAAACTACAGAAAATGTGCGTAATCTGAGCAGACTGTATTACTTGTGGAACAAATTGTAAATCTATTGCTTAATTAAAATTATTTGAAATGCCAAGATGTGAAAGAACTCTGAATTATGCTGCCATACAAAATCTACATCTCGTCTTAATAAACCGCAATAGCCTCAGCTACAAAATTTTATCATCTGAAAGGTTTCCATCTATACATGTAAATTTTTTCCCCACGTTATCCGCGTACTTTCAGGACCTCATCTGCATCCTGATTTGATCAATGATCGCACAAAACAGCTCTTGGGCTTCTGGTGGGAGCTGCAATGACTGAGCAAGTAATACAAATGGAAGACAACACATTTTAAACCGCAGCTTGCAAGGTGTCGATGCATTAGCCCATTTAACTCCTGAGCCCTCAAGGCTTCCTCAGTTTAGCCGAGAGGAACAGTAGCCTGCAACGCTGCAGTGCAGCATGCCGGAATTACCAGGAAAAGGAGGCTTTTCCCAAGAACCGAGCATCCTTGAAAGCACATCCCTGCCTCAGCACGTGGGTGAGCAACGCCAGCACTTTGCCACAGTTTTGCAAAGACCGCAGTCCAGATGTACACCTTTCTTCCCCAGAATTCCACAGACTGCCAAACAGATGAAACCCTTTGCCCCAGGAGTAGTTTGAACAAGAAGCCAAACGTGTCATGCTGCAGACAGCTTCTGATGCTCTGATTGTGATACTCCAAACCACACCGGAAACTTTGCTGGAAGGTTTCTGGAATCGATCTGCTCTGGAGAAATTAGCCAGTGTGAAGAGATGAGCACTTCTACATGGCCAAGGGTTTAGATGGAGAGCAGAAGAGTTTTAAATTCACTCCATGACACTGATTGGAGACTAAGATGATAATCTTAGTTTTCTCAAAACCCATTGTAATCAGAGTATAACTGAAACCACACCTCTCTTTCCTTGCGATGGCTGAGTGTCAATGCACTGTGAGCGGCAGAGACTGGCAGGATTTTATTTCAGCTTCCAGGGCATGAATAACCATATGAAATTACTCCTATAAGCAGGGTTTCCTTGCCCACTGGCCACTCTCTGGATCACTAGGACAAAACCTACTCAAAAATACAGAAACTGTTTTTCTGTACAGGTCTGCCAGCTGGCCACACTGGTATGCACACAGTTCCTTCTACTTGGATTTCTCAGTAGGAAAAACACCCAATTGCATACATCTCAGGAATTTCAATTTAATTAAGAGGATGACAAGAGGAGATAAAGGCAGGAGGGTGTCTATTATCATAACAGATTTCTACCTGCATTGCACTGATACACCTATGCCCATGTATTGATACGTTCGAGTGGGAAAAAAACCTGTGCAATCTGTACTATGTCATCGCAGATATCAGTATCACACATACCTGTTTGGAGCTGAGCAAAGGAGATAAAAATCTCACTCTGTGCTGCAGGAAAGGGAACAGATGGTGCAAAAATTCATACACACACAAATTCACACTTTTTCATGACACGAGGTTACTAGCAAGATCCCTCCGTGCTTATGCTTAAAAGGATTACGGCTAGAGTTAGTCATTCTGGATTAGCCATTAAAATCGAGTAGTCGAAGGACTCCAGCAGGTGAGGAGCTGCTTGGTGGAACAAGCAAAGATCTGCAGCCACAGATGAAGCACAGAGTGAGCCACGGACATGTTCTCCTTGCAAGCTCAGAGACATTGGCTCTTCTCTACAGGTGACTGCTGAGAACTTCCACGCAGAGCTCCACCCGCCCCTACAAATTCCAGAGCTGGCTGTTGGTACCCAACATGACCCAACGCACACACAAACGGCAACCCAGCATCTACAAACACAGAGTGTTTTATTTAAGAACATATATGGAGATGGTTCTCTAGAAAGCACACTCTATAAATAAAACATGTTTAATAACCCAAATAAACCAAACGAAATAAATAAACCATGCTACTGAATGGCAACTTCCTCTGCAGAAGAATCTGTAAAACACTTTCTGGGGTTTGCAAAGTGCCTGCCTGCAAAATATTTTACATGATACGATACTCAGCCACAAAAAGCTGCGAAGGTCTGCGTGGTGCATCAGCTAACAAACTCCCTGCTGCACAGCTCTCCTGCTCGGAGCCGCTACAAACCAAACCAATGCAAACCTCAGCTTGAGTCAGTGCCCAATTTTACAACCGCCAAATTATAATTTATTAGAAAATAGTAACTGCTACTTCATTTTCCTGCTGCCAGCAGTCGGTGTAGTCCTTGTGAGGTTAGTAATGCTGGGCCAACTGGCACCAGCTCACTGTCCGGCCTGGCAGACTCCCCACAGACCATTAAGGGAAGCAGCGAAGCCCTGTGTGCTGAGTGAAGGTCCTACAGCATCACATCCTTCTTCTCAAGACACTTCTTTCACCTGCAGAGTGGGGTGATGGGAATGACACTGAGGTCTGAGCTCATTCCGGCTTTATTTCCAGCTCTCAGATGAAGAGCTGAAGACAACCTGACCTGTGCCAAGGCTGGAAGGGATCAGGGGCAGCAGTCCTGACCCTGTTCCTGCTGTGAGGACAAGGGTGAGAGATGGGGTGTTGGGCAGGAATGCCCTGGCCCAGGCAGCCAGGATTGGACTGGCCCCTTGGGAGGCAGCGCAGGTTCAAGGGCTGAAAATTGCTGTGAAACTGCTTTAAATAACACCCCGTAGCTGACTCTGCAAAGAGGCTTGTCTACATCAACTACTCTATGAGGACATGGGGGGCTCATTTCTATATGAAAGGTTGGTAGGATTGAAGCCAGGCTTGCAAGAGGTGGTCTCCAGAGTCAATCTGTTCTTCTCTGCCCTTTTTTACTCTCTGTATAAAGCTGAGCACACAGGAGGAGAAGCAAATTCAGCATCGACTAATTTTTCTCAGGACACAAGCTCCCTTTCATTTAAAAAAAATAAAAAAAAATTTAAAAATTCTCTGTATTTCCATACATGCCACAATCTGGTGAATTACCAGAATGTATTATTTATATAAAGCCTCCTGCTTTGGAGAGATCCGTAATTGTTGGCTTCCTCGCTACGCGCTACAACACAGCTTGCCTTGTTTCACAGCCAGAAGTGCTGCTGTATCTTTTTGTCTTCCTCTCCCCAGCAACTCGGCTATTCTTTTGAGACATACTGTAAGTGTCAACAGGTGGGACGGGGCGTTGGGAGGTAGAGGCTGCCGTGCTGCTACAAAGGACCATCTGGGCACGACGTGCGGGCACAGAATGCAGAATCCACAGCCAGCAACGCTGGAACATCTGTCTGCCTCCAGTCTCTTCACCTATGGTAAAGGTTATGTACCATCATGGCGCCAGCTGTGTCAGGTACTAGGATTATTTTTTTTTTAACTAATAAAAAACCCCAGCAGTAGCCTGTGAGGACATATTTTTGGCACCTTCATACATTTTAAAAATACAAAGTTCTGCTTAACTCAAAGCTAAAGTATCCTCCCACTTCTTCCCACACAGGAGAACTTACTGGCACCGATCAGGTACATGCTTGCTTGATGAAGACTCTCCATGCGGGTGCAGGTCTCCACTCCACATGATAGCAGTGGATTCTATGTGCTTTGCCTGCATAAAACTCACATTATGCAGGCAGCCAAATATTTTTCAGTCAGATTTCCCAACGATATTATCGAAGCAGGGAGCTTAAAACTATTAACACGCTATCAATCACGCATTTGCAAACCCACAGAGTAAGCCAGAGACAACAATTTCCCCCATATTTGTAATGGATTTTGCTATAAACAAAAACATCCCCATCCTGCACTTTCCCTTTCCAAGACTGCCACCAACTCTACGTTTTTCATATTCCTCTGAGTAAACCAGTGCCAAAAATTTTCCTATCTCTAACAGCAACCAAAGCAGCAGCTGCTGAGGACTCCTGCAATCCTCAGCCCATCACCACAACGACCAAGCCAAACCCCCAAACTTTCTAACAATTCCTTTGGCTAAATCCCAGAGTTTCATCTCTCCTGGCTTTCCAAAACTGCACCATGCTTCTAGCAAAGTGTGGTCCCTGCTGATGAGCGGGCAAGAAACAAGGAGGAAGATGTTACATTTCTCAGATGGTTTGAGCTCAGCAGCCCCGTGGTTGCTCCCCGGCTGTCAACATAAGAGGCTGAGCCTCATGGGGCACAGAGATGTTTCCCAGTTGGCATTTGGAGAAAGATGGAAACCTGTCCAGTTACCTATCCAGTTTAACGTAACCCTGGGACATTGGGTCCCTTTGTTTGAATATCGTGCTTTTTCAACATGTTTTTTTAATACTTTATGGCTTCTTTAGGAAATACCTGGCAGGATGTACCACATGAGGAAATGGGATCTTCACAGAATCACAGATTGGTAGGGGTTGGAAGGGATCTCTGGAGCTCATCTTGTCCAACTCCCCTGCTAAAGCAGGGGTGACCCAGAGCAGGCTGCCCAGGATCACATCCAGGCAGGTTTGGAATCTCTGCAGAGAAGGAGACTCCACAACCTCTGGACCAGGGCTCTGTCAGCCTCACAGGAAAGAAGCTTTTCCTCCGTTTAGGCGGTTACCCCTCGTCCTCTCGCTGGCCATCACTGAAAAGAGCCTGGCCCCATCCTCTTGACCCCTGCCCTTTGGATATTAAATAAGCATTGGTAAGATGCTTAGTCCCAAACGTTTCTCAGTCATCTCCAGGCTAAACAGCCCCAGGTCTCCCAGGCTCTCCTCATTAGAGATGTTCTAGTCTCACTTCATCTCAGGTGGGTCCAAATCACAGAGTCAGCCTTGAAATGCTGCTCCTCTCCACGTGACATTTTTGTTTTATTTCCAAAGGCGGGACTTCCTGTCATTTTTTCTAAAGCTTTTTGATGCCTCTTTATAAACTCTCTGCCTCTCCAGGCTTCCTCCCTATTCCTCATACCCAACAAGCTCGCTGGCTGAATGACACCGGCGAGGCTGGCGCCGCAGCGCTCGCACCCTGCGAGGCACCGCTTTCCAGGGTTTGTTTTTTTACACCAGCCGCTGGTAAATGAGGCTCGTGCGACAGGCCGCTGGCTGGATAATGAGTTCATTCTCCAGACCCACCGAGAGCAAGGTACTTTCCTGGCCCATCTGTTCGCCAAGCTCCTCACGGCATGGCTCCGGGAATGCTGCTTCTGAAGAGAGCAGCAAACACCCGGCGGAGCGCTGATGTGCAATAGACCCCGGTTTGATGGCCTCTGTAACACACAGTGCAAAGCTTTCTCAGCCGAAAAATGGAAAGAGACAGAGCACTGGGATTACTTCAGAGCCATTGATGGAAAATCTTAAACTGGAAAAAAAAAAAAAAAATCAGGGGGAAGAAAGCCTCCAGAAGGCTACAATAAGTCTTCTAGCACAGAAGTCGCGCAGTGCTCTTCCTCAGCCACCTCTATGTCCTCCACATTTTCTAGGAGAAAAAAAAGCTCCCGCAAAGTCACAGGTCTGTAAACAGAAGCGATCAGCAAGCCAGAGCAAAGATCTGGAGAGACCACAACAAGAAATGACACTTAAAATACCAAGTCAGGAAGTGTATCTAACCTCAACTGAAACTCTGGCACACCTGACCTCAAAATGAAAAGAAAACAAAAAAACACCATTAAAACGTTTAGATAGCTTCTGCAAATATTTTTAGAGGCAAGGAAAACTGTTACTTTCTTCAATTTGGAGATGGGATGAATAAAATATGATGGGAGGGTGGTGCACTGGAGTGGCAAAGCAGTTTAACAAAGATAAAGCAGGCTCTCTAGAGTATCACCTTCTCAGTACAAAAATGTGGCCGCAGACAACTCTGACAAGCATCACATTGAAAACTGCCTTTAAAAAATGTTGTGTATGCTTTTAAACACGTTGTCCCACAGAACTCGCTGTTATTTGACATGAAAAAGGTGCAGATGTAGGTGATTCATTAATTCCACGAACTGATGAAGGTCAGGAGAACATCCTCACTCACATCTAATAGGGCTTTGTGAGAATGAACTCTCATGGTCAGGGGTGGGTATGAGCCAGTTGTTAGTGGATAGAGCTTGCTCCAGATAAATCCTTCCACAGCTGCTTATTATCCCATATCACATTATTTTTTCTGACATGTGTAGCTCTGTCCATATAGAAACAGGACTGAACACATCCTAGAGGCGATCCCGTATGGGAAATCCCACTTGGTTGTGCAATTACATTACTGCCTTCTCCCTGACTGTATTAATGTCTGAATTAAACTGTACCATCTCACGACTGGAACCTTTCTTTAATTCATACTGAAGAGCCCTCACACAATCTGTGGCACCGAACAAAGCAGCAAATTCACCTCAACAGCTTCATGCTTTCCCACAGTCTTTAAATCATTCATATCCAGACTTTCTGTGTGTTCTGGATTGGACAGCAATGTTTCTAGCCCATAACTTTTCCATTAATGTTTTTGAGGAACAAACTCTTTAAAGAGAAAGCTCAGGTTCTTAATCATCAGCATAAAGAGCAATGCCCATGCCTCACTGCCTTAGGATGAGCTCCAAGAAGCCCCTTGGCTCTGAGCCACCTGGGAGCAAGGTCTCTCTAAATGCTGGTAGAATCAGGCCCTAAATACACCTCAGGTGAAGAGCACACACTGCAGATGGATGGCTGGTGAGGTGCCATCTCCCTCCCTCACTGCAAGGAAAGGAAGGGTTAGCAATGCTCAAGATGTCCTCCCCCTGTACAGGCAAAGAAGTTAGGTAAACTCTCTCATCTGTCTTGAGATGTGCTCTGTGAATGAAACTCTCCGAATGCGTTTCCCTGTACCACAGAATGCAATTATTCTCTAAGACTTGATAAAAATTTGAAAACAAGTTTGAGAACAGGCTCCGCTGCCTCCTCTGAAGAAGCTAAGCGGGGTGAACAACAGAGCTGCACAGCAGGGAATCAAAGACTTCACTGCACTGCAACTAATTTGTGAGACATCTCCCAGCATTATCTTCATTGAGAAGCAGTGTGCGCAGGGCTCACAGGTAAAAACCACCACTGAATACAGCAAAAGGCATTAAAACAACACGAAAGGTTTGGCTTAAACATGAAGAGTGCTGTAAAATGCAGAGAAAGACCTTCCTTAGTAAGGACCTACACACCAAGATACTGCAGCCTTTGGGGTATCGAGGACGTTGACTGCCCCTCTCTTTTGACAACTGCCCTTTCCTCCATGAACACTTCTTCCTCCGTGGGTTTAACCCAGAGCTATAAGGTCCCCATCCATAATCACTGCTAGGTAGGATTGGGAGAGAAGGTTGGTCTTCTCTGGCTGGTAGGAGAGAAGAACCCCAGAGGGGTTTGCTATATTGTGAAACCCCCAAGCTAAACTTCATCAGACATATTTAGCAATGACACAAAGCAGACGCGCAGTGGAAAGCCTGTCTCAGGGTCTGCACTGGCAGCTTTGGAACCACTTGCTACTGCTCTGACCATGAACTACCCACCATGACTGACAGCTCTACTTCATCCCAGGGAGTTTCTGGGAAAGAGACTCTTTGGGGAATCCACTTCCAAAGTGTGACATGAAGGCATAGGACCTATGACGGGATAACTGAGAAAGTCCCCACCATTCCTCTGCTTCTACAGCTATTTTTCAGGATGCTGATAGTAACTACTGATGTAGTTCACCCATTTCTGCAAGGATGAACTGCATATAACCTCCTCTCCCACCATGAATCAAGCAACACGTGCAGGCAGCAGTGCCTTTTCTGGTTCCTGCAGAGGCTCGGGACGTCCTTCCTCTGCACAGCCCTGGAACCTGAAGAATGGAGTCTGGATGGTCCTAACTACAGCACTGTGATGCAAGGAAGGTTTAGGTGGACACTTGGAGGCACAAGCTGCTCTCACCAGCAGCTGACAGTGGCAGGGTTCACAAGGCAAACCTCCTTTAGAGATTCCCACATCCTCTGTGCCTGGGAGAGAGGACTGCACTGCCAGCTGAGATGCCAGAGGCTGACCGCAAACTTCTTCAAAACTCTTATGGCTCCTTTGAGCCACATTGGACTTTAGAGTCTTGCAGGGCCAAGGAGCATTTTGTTGAAGGCACAAAAAGTTCCTTTTGAAACAGCAGAATATTGCAAGCAACTATGAGTGTGGTACAACAGCATGCTGCTAGTCTGGATGCTGTTTCCTTAGATACTCCAAACTTCTGGCTTGAGGCCAGTTTCTCAAACACTTTGGGCTCGCCCCAATGCCATGTGTTACCACAGCTTTTTTCGCTACTTCTGAAACTGCTCTGAGATGGTTTGTCCTCCTGCAATGCTCTCCAGCTCCCCTCCTCCCAGCTGCTCACAGCTTTTGCCTCCAGCCTCTGACCTTTCGATGGCTACCTGGGAAATCCCAAATTCAGTAACAAGACTTTTTAAAACAAACAGTTTACATATGATTAATTCTTCCCGTACACCTCAAAAAACACCTTCCTGATTAACAAAGGTCACTGAATCTCAAAAGTTTACTGCAAACAACTCAAACACATTACAGCTCTCCTCTAAAAAATGAAGTAAAAGCAAAACCAGTTTTGTTTGGAGAAAATAGATGTGGCTGAAGAAAAGGCAAGAAGCTGGCCAGATACAAACCGAATAACTGACGGAAGAGCAGCTGTGTGTTAACACCACCAGCATCTTGCTCTTATAAAATGAAGATGTACAGGGCAGAACCTCTTGCCACAGCAAGCCCCAGGGCTCACCAGAAATATATAGATAGATAGTTATACATACATACATACATATATCCTAACAGCGAGCACTGCCCACGGCTCCTGTTAGAGTTGCTTGGTAGTAGGATATTCTGTGCATGCTTCGAGGTTGCACTTTTCCTTCATAGATGTCAAAACACTTTGCAGATGTATGACATGACATTATCTTCATTTTACAGACAGGGGAACTGAGAGGCGGTGATGGGAAGTTATTTTCTGAAGATGAGATAATGGGTCATCAGCAAAGTTAGAGTCATGGTCCTTAACCACTCCTGCATCGCTGCCACCCTCCACGGCCTCCTGAGGGAAGGCACGGTTTAGAACGGCAGCGATTCCCATTGCAGGTGCTGTGCCTTGGAGCACACCAGGACTTTTCAGTGGTGACAAACAGCGACAGCACCAAATAAAGCTCAGCACCTAGGGCCTTCCAGCTGGGCTGGCACATCAAAAAGCTGTGGTGGCACAGAGACCATCCTTCCACAGAGCAAGCACCCCTCAGGCAGGGATGCTCCAGCCCTTGGCGAGCTTTCACAGCTCTCTGGAACCAGCAGAAGGAGCAGCAACCACCTTTGCCGAGAAGAGCACATGAAAGCATTAAAAGGGAATCCTCAATCACCTTCTCTCACGTTCCCATCATACCTTTCTCTATTAGGTAGCTGTGACTTTGCTAACCTGACTGATCCATAATTCATAACTATTATCCATGCTCAATAATTACAATGTTAATATTTTGGTAATTTAAAAGTACCTTTCTCCAGCAGAGTTCAGTCTGTACCACTGACTAATGCACCATTTAATATTCAAGTGTTTATGAACAGAATTATTCTCTGTCCTCTTTCTTTTCCTCCCCGATTCATGTCTTGAAAATGTTTTCAAAATGTTGGGAAAGAAAGGAGTTGTAAGAGGAAATTTCATTACTTTAAGGCCAAATTTAAAATTATGAAATGCATAATGCTTGATCAATCAATCACAGCCAATTCTGCAGTACAGACTCACTGAAAGCCCTTCACTTTCTAATCACTAATAGGTAACACTATCAAATCCAGCCCTACACTCTATTAGAATTGCAGTAGAAAAGCACTTAGGGTAATATCCAAAGACAGCTTACTGAATACTACTCACTTGGCTCGAAGACAAGACCAAATATGTTAATAATTTGAAAGCTTCCTTAAACAATGCGCTTTATCAATACGCTCAGAAAAAAAAATGTAAAAATACCTACACAGAACTTTTGCAGATCAAAACCAAATATGTATATCTATATATCTATATTAATGTATCTAATCTGTGTCCAGCAAGAGGACTGTGACTTTTTCACGGTGTAGGCATTGATTTGTGAGTTACCCATGTGTTTCGACCCTGGCTGCAGAGCCCATCATCTCCCAGTTGCAAACCGCAGGAACCACTGCCATCTCTATATTTACCCTTCCTTCTGACCACATTTATATCAGGATTGTTTGTAGTGGGATTTTTTAATATCCTGATCTTCTATTTCATTGTTTTCCCATCAGTCTCCTAAGCACCACAAATGCATTAGGAGATACATGCACAAATGCACCACAGCGTTGGCAGCGATGAACTTGACTCAGCCTCCTCTCTCAGTTGTGGCTTGCTTCCTCGACCTCCTCCAAGGGATGGACATGCGGAGACACTGCGACCAGGTCCAGTGCTCATGTCCTCTCTCTTCATATCACTGTCGACCTCAGACTCAAGATTTTCTGAAGTTTCCTTGCTCGCCAGAGTAAATGTCATGGAGAGCGAGCTGCTGTAAACCACCCCTACATTTAGCAGAACCGCCCAGCCGCCGGCAGCAGCAGAGTTTCAATGAGGGCATGTAGCAAACACCGAGTTTATACATACACAGAGACGCTGCGCGCTGCTGACAAGCAGTACAAAGGCTTATTTGACACGAAGACAGAATGACTGCATTGCTCATGTTGAAAAAAGATCAGTGGAAATGTAACAACAGACCATTCTGCATGCTACGCACACAGCATAAAACACAAAAAATACTCTTTATGTTTCCCGTGCTTTTTTAGCCTTGTTTCCTGGAAAAAAAAAACAAGAGCTGTGCAATTGTTCTGTCAGTCATCGCTTCCCCAAATAACTTTTGAACCTGTTGGCTGATCTCAGGCTTGACAGCTAGGCAGAGGTCTCAAAGGGATTACATTCCTACTAGATGCGTGAAAATAATAGAGACTCAAACTAGTGCCTTTACTGAACTCACCTCTGCGCTGTGCCTCACTCTGCTCTCTACCTCAGGGGTACCAATTAGACCACAAGCCCGAGCAGCTCTGTGGATAAGGGAACAACTGGGGAAATGCTTACTTATGTCATCACACAACACACACAGGAAAAATAATGTTGTGAAAGCTCCAACCACAGGACATGCTGAGATGAGGGCTCCTGCCTTCTCAGATCCATCATCCTCCAAGCACAGAAATCCAGAGCAGGATCCAGAATCGCCAGTGCCAGCAGCTGGCTTTACTTTGGTGCTTGCTTTTTACTGAAGTCACTTACACCTCGTGTGATGTACAGTGCTAATGCCCCAAGGATTGCCCTGTTCCCCAAGGCACAGCAATAAAAAGCAGCATTACCCTCCTCCAACTCCCCTGCCTTCCCTCGGAGCTGCCATCATGAATGCAATCTGAGCTACCAAAGCACAGGTACGTTTTCTTGCTGGCAGTACAAAAAAAAAAAAACAGAGAAGCATTGCCTGGTGAAGAGTAACATTTCTATTCGGTTTTAAGGGGATGCGTATGACAAGGAAGTTACAGGACTCTCAGTCTAATAGCCAGTGCTGCTAATTAAAACTGTTTTGGAAGATCTGCAGCCAGCATATAAATCACCCCACTATATGCTATAAATAAGAGGCAGATACTGAATTGAATAGCTCCCATTTGTCAACTGAATGAAGAGATTTGATTGTGCCTTTTTGAATAATAAATCCAGACATACCTAGCAGGGCACTGAGAGTTGCTAGAAGTGCCTCTTTTATCAAACAACAATGATTATATTATACGGTACGCATTATGGGGGATCATCCATTTCTCTTGTTTTCTCATTTATCGCTGACATCCTCCCTCCCAGATGAACCACTCTGCTCCGTACAGCATGTGCTCACGCAAAGATCTCAGCAGTGAGGCAGGAACGAACACTACCAAGTCTCCTGATGTGATGTGCACCTACTAGGATGTATCACAGAGCAGAAGGAAGGTTTGTAGGGAAATTGAGCTGTGAGAGCCTGAATACACAGGTTGTTCTTCCTGTCTTTTTTTCCCATAGCACTTCCAGAGGACACTCAAAATGCACCAGGTCTCAGACAGAGGAGAGTCGCATGGTTCTTACGCGCAAAAGATGTCCATTTGTAAAAAACAACACAGAGAAACAAAACTAAATTCCTTAAGATCATTTTAGAACATCACTGAACAATAGAAACCCCAAAAGGCATCTGCATACAACAGATGTGTATTAATAATGATAATATAAAGTTACCTCACTCCTGTGTAGAAAGCTCTTCTCAACCATGAACATTAGATCCCACTCACAGCCACCATGTCTTTCTCACTGTAAAAAGAACAAACAAATGGGCACCAATTAGGAAATGGTATTTATTAATGCTAAGTTCAGAGTAGCTTCAAATCTTGCACATACACTCATAAAAAAAGAAGATTTAGGATTCCCTGTCACATGGAAGGCTGCAGAAGGTTAATTGAGTTCACTGTAGAGGTATCATTACCTCTATAACATATCTAAGGAAAAAAGCACTGCAGTCAGGTTATGAAGATAGATTTATTTTAAGCCTTTAAAACTATATGTTAAATTTTTGCCCTCTAACAAGATGATAATTCCTCTCACTTTGCCCCGACAAGCCATTGCAACTGAACAGCAACTTTCACAGCATCCCCTGGACCAGTGGGCTTCGCACCTTTCCATGAGCAGATGTTCTCATCCCACTCACCAGCAGACGTGAGACACGGGCGAACTGTGACCTCTGGCATCCGTTCCCATTTTCCCAAAGTAAAAACATCCTCAGGACTGACCATAGCATTTAGTACAGGCTTTCCTCTCCCCTGCTGAAGGAGCGACTGCTGGCTGGAAGGCAGTGAAATGAGCCCAAGGGGATGCAGAGAGCTTCCTAAGCACCGTGCCTTTACTTTGTCCTCTGCTGGGGCTTAAAGTGGGGAGAAAAAAGGGAGGAAAAGCCCCATCTGGGGCCCTTCATCCCCCTCCTTCCATAAAGGCACCAACTGCCTACAGCCCTTTCACTACCACTAAGATAAACAGCATCCTTCTTGTGGCCTGCTTCTCACCTGGTCAGGCTAGTAAAGCTGTAACCCATGTGTGCTTATTTTATCAACAATAACTGTAAATTGGGATGATTTTATTATTTTGGGGTTATGTTTGCCAATAAAAAGGAAAAGACAGTGCTAGGCTGAAAGAATCTGATGGCTCCGCATTCATTTTGAAATCCCAGCCATGCTGCCTGCATCCTGAAGTGCTTATCTCCCCTTGCTTCCCTGATTGCTTGAGCTCCTGAGTCTAAACAATGTCCTAGGTACTACAAGTCAAGCTGTACCTTGAGTGTCACCAGCTCTGTGAAGACCTGCAGTCCATGCTTCGTGCCTGGTGATGGTACAAAAGCTCTGCCAGAGCCAACTCACACACACATACACACTCTCCTCACTAGAGCAAGCAGATGGATTTGGAGCACAAAGAGGAGAAAACATCGTTTTAACAAAAATCAGTTTGTTCAGGTGACCGGAGCTTGACAGGAAAGTGTTAAAACCCAAGACAAAGAGGATTTCTGATTGGCAGGCAGTGATGTCATACCTGTGCCAATTAGAGAGGTAATTCATGTGCCTGCCTGTTAAAAGAAATAATTCCCTCTCTGATACAGCAATAAGACATTGCAGACAGCCCATTTGCAGGGGATTACATGGCACTCCTCGGGTAGTTAAAGTCACTGAGCCTTTTGACCTTGTGCCTCCTCACACTACTGGAGGCATAATCACATAGGAATACACTACTTATCATGTGTGGCTTATTGCTTAAATAAAGTCCAGCCATCCAGCAACGTGAGCCGTGGACCTCAGGCTCATTTTCTATGAATTATTATGTGAAAACAACACGAATGTAATAAACAGCGCTATTAATTAGTTTATTATATCATTTCAGGGGTAGACTACACTGACTAAGAAACACTAGAGGAAGGCAGTGCCAGGCAAGAATAAAAGCATTTCTCAGGTCACTGCCTTAAACACAGATATTTCATGCTACCATGATGCTTACACCAGACAAGTAAATCTTTGCACGCTGTAGTCTTGAAGTCACTAGAACTAATCGTCTCACCAGACGAGATCGTGGCTTGCTCACTGTCATAATGTTCAGCTTATAATGAACATCAGGCAAGGTGAAAATTGATATCAAGAGCATTTCGAGGAGCTAAAAAGTTAACACCTAAATTGGAAATCAATATAAGCTTTAAGTATCGATCAGCAGAATAGAAATCTTCAGGTTTTTGCCTCTGCTGAGTGAATACTGTTATAGGTTGAGCTAAAGTCCACTGAAACTCTCTCCTTTTAACAGTTATTTAAAAAAAAAAAAACACAACACAAAGCAATCCATGCTTTATGGAATGATTGCCTAACTCTACCACAAGCATGTGCGTCTCTGCAGAACAACCAGGAACATATTAAGCTAGATGTCAGTAGTGACTTTTTTTACTGTCTCTCAGCTGTTAAGTAATGCTTGCCTCCTCAAGACAAACAGCAAAGACCAGAAGAAACCACAGCTGAGGAGCATCACCTTTGAGGAGTATAGTCTTTGGTGACAGAGCACGGGGCAGAGGTTTTGAGCTTGCTCAGTACGTGGAAGCCCAGATCTCATCTCTGCGATACAGGGAACAGACTTTCTTGCTATTCTGGAAGTAGGACTGCACAAAAGCAACTATATTGCTTTTGGAAGCAAAGTTAGGATCTCCGCACAGTGCTCTGCTCTGTGGTGGGGACATACCTCCTTGGGTCAATACTAGGTGAAGAGCAGCTGTAGAATAGGTCATCACATGCTATACATCTGCTCAAAGCAAGCTTTTCAGACTCACTGATGACTGAAATAGCTGCAAGAAACCAAATGCCTTATTGTTTGAGTCCTCCAGCCAGCAAGGAAGCAGGAATTACCATGCACTACATCAAAGAAACACTTGACCCTATGTGGTCAATTCCTCCTCCTAATTATTACACAACGAAAGACCTGAATTCCTGCTAAGTTTCTCAGACGAAAAGGGGCAAGAATATCTCAGAAAAGGTTAGAAAAACCGTACATCTCTATAAATATTTGTTGGTCTGCATTCCTTTAACTTTGCATGATTAAATACAGCCTGCTTCTGTTCTTCCACTTCATCCTCCGGGGAAATTTATCATCAAAATTATTGTACAGCATTCATTACCCTAGCCTCATTTAAAACCTTGCCCTACTTATTATTTAGGCTGAAAAAAAAATGTTGCTTTGTATAGTATTTCCTATAATAGTTTCAATCATTACATTTAAAAGATTGCTGTAAGGCAGCTTAGCCTGCATTAGAGAAAAATAAAGAGGAATTCCATAGTGAAGTGTTACAGGCCTTATTCAGCTTTTGTTTCTCAAATCACAACAATGCAACGTTTCAATTCCTTAAAAGGCTCTCCCTGCTAATTAGCAACAGTCAGGACTTCAGTCCCTGGCTTTGAAAGGGCCATCTAGAAGCTCTTCTCTGGTTTAAAAGGTAATGGGGAAAGGTAGAGAGCTGGGAAGGGAAGGACAGGAAGGCAGGAGGCTCCAGCAATCCAGAGGTGTGGAGATATTTTAAATCAGTGGTGCAGGGAACACATGCAGCTACAACAGTCAGAGCAGCAAAGCAAACAAATTGTATTTTTTAAAGCCTTACTCAAAATTCCTGGTTTGGATAAAGAGACAAGACACTGCTATGTAAAAGAAACAAGATGCAGTGTCTAAAGGGAGGGAGAAAAATCTCACTTAAATCCCAGTAGTAATTTGGGAAATTGTTCACACTGATATGCGAAGACTGTTAATTCATCTTTCTTCACTAACAGGACTACCCTGATGCCAAGTACCATCGCTGTTTTTTTATAGAGAGCTATGATTGTGTTTGTCTAACCCCTCTGTACTTCTGAAAAAGGATCATTAATCGGACTCTCGAGTCACTGGTAGAGTTTTGTCTGAAACGCAGACCCTCCTGGGGAGGTTATCCGTGAAAGAAACAGGTCACCTCTTCTCCCATTAGCAGCCCCAACGAGATCTTCTCCTACATGGACTGCAGAACTGAAGACTGTTTTATTTCTGGTTTGACTGTAACAAATCAAAAGGAAACCACAGGGTGGGCAGATGCCATCCATTAACACTGAACATTTTTTAGATGTGGTGTCACATATTTATTGGCTTGTTTCAGCTGTTCTGAGCTTCCTCACTGCTCTCCCTGGACTTGATTGACCTTAGTGGCTTTCTACAACCCACAGACCTGGCTACCCTTCCACCTCTTCTCCATCCCAGATCAAAGATCTGATATTATTGGACTTAGGAACATACAAGGAAGCCCTGGTTTAACCTTCTGCAGTGGTGAAAATTGCCCAGTTATACCTAATCTTCGCTTCAGGATTTGATTCAGGACTATACTTTTCCCTTTCACCTGCCTACCTTGTCTGTTTGACTGCTTTCTATGAGAGGCCTTGCTAAAAACCTTTCAATATCGTAAATAAATGAGATAAGCCAGTTCCTCTCTCTTCCTTTCGTATTGACAAGTTCAAAGACTTCTAAGAGATTAACAGTGAAAGACTGTAAGTGACCTGCTGGGTCATCAAGCCTAGGCTTCTCCTATCACTTCCAGCCACATCCTACAGTACCTTTCTACTGGATAAGCCTGATCTTATCAGAACCTCCCAAATGTTTTCTTTTTTTTCTTATCATTCGAACCAGTCTACCAGGTGCAAATGAAAGGCTTAGTGGTCTGTAACTCCCTGGATCATTTTCTTTCTAGTCTCACAAGAAGGCATTTTGTCCTTTCTATCCATTGTGCAGACACACTCCTCATCACACACTGGAAGGGAAAGAAAAAGAAGTAAGACTTGGTGGAAGGAAGGGAAGGGAACAGGACAGCAGGGCTGATGTTCACAAAAGAAGTACTGCCAACTCTAGCACATGCAATGCACTGACAAACTGGTGAAACAATTACAGAATCATATAATGTATTGGGTTGGAAGGGACCTCTAAAGGCCATCTAGTCCAACCGCCCTACAATAAGCAGGGACATCTCTAACTAGGTCAGGTTGCTCAGAGCCCCATCAAGCCTGACCTTGAATGACTCCAGGGATGGGGCCTCCACCATCTCCCTGGACAACCTGTTCCAGTGATCAACCACCCTCATATTAAAGAACTTCTTCCCAATGCCTAACCTAAATCTACCCTTTTCTAGCTTAAAACCATTACCCCTTGTCCTGTTGCCACAGACCCTCAAGAACAGATCTCCTCCTGCCTTCTTATAGGCCCCTGTCAGATATTGGAAGGTCGCTATACGGTCCCCAGTGAAAATTCATATTTTGTAAGAGACAGAAGTCAGGGTAGAGATCAATATTTTCCTTAGGTATCGCTTTACCATTAGACTTAATAGCTAAAGATACATTATTTTCTTTTTTACCCCTAATCGTATGGCTGCAGAGTTAATAATGAAAAACATACAACCTCCTGCTATCTGCCATGCACAAAATACAGCTTCTTCACGAGTCCGGTCAGCAGAGGCTGTTCCCGATCTGTTCTGATGAGCGTCTGTGTGCTTCCAATGACTGGAGGGACTGTGCTCATTAGCTGTGCCTGCTCTGGAGGGGCAAATTACCACACACCACCCTCGCAGCCGCCGCGGCGCCCGGCTCTGCGTGCCAGCAGCTGCTCAGCACACACACAGATGCACGCTGGCGACCTCGCTGCCTTGCAACAAAATGTGTTAGAAAAACCCATAATGTTAAAATACACCTATCGCCGTCAGAGGGGTTTTCATGAGAGGAAAGGATTTTGTGCGTCCTCTTCCCCAGCAGCCGTTCTAAGTGCATAGAAAGCCACAGACTTGTAGCTCGCTGTGAAGAGCAGTGGAGATCTCACCCAAAAGGGAGGTGGCTCTGGTCTGGGGCCAGGAGAGGTTAAACATCACCACACTGCTACGGTTATGGGCAATTTTCAGCAAATCTGAGCCATGGCCCGTTAACCCATGTGCTACAAACACACCAGTTTACAACACTCACACAAGAGGGAGCAGCTTGTCACCCTCTCTGGGTCCATAACAGCCCCACACCTCTCCTTACATGCAGCAAACATTTTAATATAACATCAGTTCACCTCCAGAGGCTGACCTGCAAAACACTTTGGTGCAACCAAGATATCATAGAAATCATAGAATCATTTAGGTTGGAAAAGACCTCTAAGATAATCAAGTCCAACCATCAACCCAACACTACCACGACCATATCTACCCAAACCAGGTTCCTGGAGCAACCTGAAGAGCACGCTGGGGTGTGCAGGGCTCGAAGTGGGGCATGCTCACTAATGCAGCAAAAAAAGAGCAAGAAGGTGAACTAGAGTAGATCCTCAACACTTGGAGAGGGAGGGGAGGAAGAAATTTGGATTTTTAAAATTTTGAGTGATGTATTAATTCTGTAACTTGAAATGAAATAATCTTTTTCAGAAAAAAAAAAAAGTATTCTGTTTTCAGCAATAAATTAGCATTATCCTCTGTTTTATAAACCAAGGCTGTCTATACTTAGATATTCTGAAATACTGCTCATCCTTTATATAAGCACTTAAACTAAGAAAAGATTACCCTATAAAACATGTGCAACTTAACACGATTCCCAGGAGGGGAGACCACAGCTACCACACGACAGACACAAGGCACACCTGGTGTTTTGGAGTTGCCAGGAAAATGCACCAAAACCACCTCTTTGCCTTGTGGATCCACGAGCCCAGCATGGGTCCCCACCACTGCCAGCTGCAAACCCCACCCCAAGCAGAAGCCACTTCCTCCTGGACAGGGAAGCTCTGGTGACTTTGGTCATGGGGGCAAATTTCCTATAACACAGCGGAGCAAGTATTTCCCTGCAGTCCATGGAGAGAACTGCAGCAGATCAGGTATCCACACTGAAAACCCTGGAGACCCCACCCTGGAGAAGCAGGATATTTCCTGAAGGGAATGCAGCCCATGGAGAGACCACACTGGGACACAGAAAAAGCGTGAGGAGAAAGGAGTGTCAGAGAGGAGCTGTTATGAACTGACCACAACCCTTCATTCCCACCCACCCTGCACTGCTGCAGGGGAGAAGAGTTCGGAAAGAAGGAGTGGAGTTGAGCCTGGAAAGAAGTGGGGAGGACATGTTTTAATATTTTTATTTGTTTCTCACCATACTACTCTATTTTTAAGTGGCAATAAATTAATTTTCCCAAGTCAAGTCTGTTTTACCCGTGACAGTAATTGTTAAGTGATCTCCCTGTCTTTATCTCAACCCAGGAGCTTCTCCACCACGTTTTCTCCCTCCATCCTGTTGAGGAGAAGTGAGGGCAGATGGGTGGGCATCTGGCAGTTGGCCAACATTAGCCCACCAGACTTGTCCACTCCCTGGCAGGAATATCTTTCTTTCCAAGAGTTTAATTGGATGAGCTTGCTGTTAAACCAGCATCCCACAGAGCATTAAGTGCATTGTACAGGACCTGCAGATGGTGTCTGAATGGCAGGACAGGGACCACTGGACGTTGGCCACAGGCAGGGATCCTGACAACCACTGTTACAACAGTGCTTCTCCCTAACTGGGAACTCTACAGGGGCTGAGAACCGGCTAGTCCACAAGACAGAAAAGTTGATCCCAGCATGACAGCCCTTCTGTCAATCCAGCCTCTATCATTTATTTAAGTGTTCTTCTAATCTTCCAGGCTGCAACTCATGCATTTATATTCTTAAATTCTTTATGAGCACCAGGATTAACACCTCTTTCATCAGGCTGGAAGTAAGGCTGATCCTGACTAGTTTTGATCTGTTCCAGGAACCCCAAAGCTTTCAATAGTTGTTATATTCTGAGCCGTGGTTTTCTCCAAAGAGAGGGCTGCAGCTTTTCCTGTGGTACAGCCGACAACAACTTCAACGTGTTTGTATCTCATCATTTCTATGAAAGCCTTAACAACTCCATCCGCTTCCTGACCCCTAGATGACTTTCCATCAGTAGAAAGAGAAGCTACCGGCACTGAGTGGATGGTTGTGGGATTATCAGCTGGTTGGCTGAACAGGATTCACAGAAATCACATACCTCCTCCTACATCTCAAATCAGAAATTAGAAATTTCATCAGAAATGAGCTGTCAGGTTGGCAAGAGTCTTTTCTGCTCCAGACCGTTCAAAAGAGCTGATTTTAAACATTTTAAGCAGAAAGGTCCAGGTTCCTAAGCCAAAGGGACACCTCTTTTTCTGTGGTACTTTTTGCACATTTTAGAAGAGGTGAACCAGCAAAATGAGGTGGTCAGATCATCAAATGCTTGCTGCGTTTGAGATCTCCCTCAGGTCCATGCCAGTGCAGATGCTTCTCTTGCTGTCCCACATGTAGAACAATAGAGATTCAGAAACAGGCTGACTTGCCAGGGTATGTCTGCAACCGTGGTTTGAGCCCAGCTCCTCTCCAGCCCTACATTCATTGTCATTCAGACAAGAATGGGATCTTCTGCCCCTGCATTTGCCCCCAAATGTCATTCCACATCTGGACAATCTTTCTGAATTTGTTTCCCAGATGCTTCTGGCAGCATCTGCCCTTTCTCGGTGTTTCATGCCAGCAGCATCCCTGATTTGAGTACAAGAGGGTCTTGAGAAGGTTATTTCAAAGGGCGCTGAGCAGGAGTTGAACCTTGCTTTTGCTGGTTCTCCTCTGAGGCTGAGCTCCCCTGTCCTGATGTCAGCCCACCTGCACCTCAAGGAGGAGCTACTGCTAGGCAAGAAAATCATACTGGGGTCCCATGAAGCCGTGGTTCAGCCCTGAGACTGTAAAATGAGCATTTCCCCAGAACACCACTCTTGCAACTGAGGAGAAAGAAGAACATTTCTCATTATCCCATTTAGGGTACCAAACATGAACAGGTCAAGGCTGTGGACCTTACCTTCCATGCCAGGTCTTCTCTCTCTAGGGAACATTCACTAAACTTGACCACACACCCCCCCCACCTTGCCTGTTATTTGGGTGGATTCCATTCCCATCCACCGCCAAGTCCTTCTCTTGCACAGATGTGTGAGCTTCATGCAGCTAAAACCTGTCTGATAACATCCATCACCATCTTGTGTGCTGTGGGTTTCAGCCTGTGTGCGAGTGCTTGTACTCTGATGAAAATAATGAAAACTGATTATCTCATCATGTCATTTGCAGGGGCAAGAAAGGCTGATTCTGACTTCCGAGTAGTTGGATCTAATTCTCTGTCATGAGTTCACTGTCACTTTCCCCTCCCCAGCCTTTGCATCTCTTATCTGTTAGAAATGGAAGGTTTTGAACGGCAACGGGTGAGGGTCATCTCTGCCTATGCTTCTGTTCCACAGCCTGAGTTGTAGAACAAATACTGATGAGGATCATGATGATAATGAGGAAAATAATAATGAGCATTGATCTCGATGGAGATGCTCCTCCGTTCTACCAGGCCACCGAGATGAGAATCAGGAATCCCCTGACATAAAGGAAGTGTCACACTAAAGTTTAATTAACAGCAAACCACAACCCAAATGACATACTACCCCCCTCAATTTTCATAAGTGACTTTTCACAATAAAACTCCAGGGGACATCTGGCAATAGAGGAGAAAGTAAAAACTTCTGCCTCCACATACAGCTTGTTACACTGAGGGAGTCAGTCATCCATGATTCCTCTCTGATTTTCTACTGCGTAAATCATGAGCAACTTCAGTGTAGTCCATGGAGAGACATCAATACAGATGAGAGGAGAATTAGGTCCAATGTGCTTCAAGAAGACACACTTGGCATGTTATTTCACAGCTTCACATGCTAATGGCAACACGTTACCTTCTGATAACGGTGCCACTGGTGTGTGCCAGCTGAACACACATCACTACTCTTTTTCAGCCCTTTTATTGCTTAAAAAAGGGCAGTGCCTACGTCCAGTCAGAACACTTTGCACTTCTCCAGCACTGTTTCCTAGCACCTTCCCACCATAAACAAACTAACCTAGGTGAAACGCTCAGGAGAGCACCATTAGAGAGGCATCACAAGCTTGCAGGGTCAGCTCAACCAGGCATCAAACCGTGCTGCTGTGGTGGAGGTGGGCTTGCTCTGAGACCCCCCCACTGCCTGGTGCCACCTTGGCTTCCATGCAGAAGCCCCCCCCATCAAACAGCTGGACACTGCCAAAATCATGTCTTTTGAAATTATTTTTTAAATTACTTCTCAGCTGGATTTTTAACTTGATCTAGGTCCCCATAAGCCCCACTGGTGGAGCTGGAGAGCCAAACCAAGAGGGGCAGGGAGAGCAGGATCTCCCCTTTTTTGCAGAGAAGGGGGTTTGCGCTGGAGTCAGTCGTGGCACTATGGCATAAGGAGCTCTACAGATTTATAAGGTAGCTCCTAGCTCCTATCAGGATCAGAAGAAATCAATGCTCAAGGGAAATTCATGTAGCTGTAAATAATCAAGAAATAGTGCTCAGCGCTGAAATATTTACTTCTCAGATATGATTTTTGCCATTGGTGCCTCCATAACATAAATATTTTTATCTCGCTTTCAAGTGCCAGACATTTTAAAGTTTTTTCCCCAATAAATGTAATACATTTTTTGACTGACATGCTCCTCTAACTGCTCACACAAGACTCCACGCAGGCAAACATGGGTTCCCTTTCTGTGAAGGCTTACTTACGAAAAAGTGCAACATGTAGAATTCTTTAAAAGACTTTTTTTTAATAACTACTATGAAGTAGTTGACTCACTTTATGGACTAAGTAGGAGGAAGTAAGGAATATCTCAGGCAATTCCATGCATTTATATCCATTACATGTTAACTCATTACATATCAATCATGGAAGGAATCAATTGTTCAGATTAAATCAAGCTCCAGTGGGGTAAGGTCATAGACTAGGGCTATTAACTGCAATCAGCCACTTAAGAGGATACCAGCAGAATAGTTCAAAGCCCTGGTACATCTTCAATTGATAACCCATCCCATAAACATTCCCCAAGGATAAGTTCACGTAAAAAACGCACAGCTGAATTCAGAATACAACGGCAGCGCTGCACAGGAGATAGAAGCCACTTGAGTTTCATGGTATCGCCCCACACTATAACGCAGCCATCTCTCTTTCCCATCGGCCCTTCCTGACACGAGGGGATTGAGCTGATGAAGCAAAGACCCCAAAAAAGGAGGACACGAGGCTGCACAACTCCAGCCCTCCTGTATGGCTATGCCCTGCGTGTTCACAATCAACATTTAGTGGCAGGAGCCAGCACTGGGCAGCCAGCTGAAAGGAAGTCTTGATCCCATCTTCGGGAGAAATAAATAACCAGCCTTTAAACAAAATAAGTGAGAAATAAAAGGCCGAGTTTGGGTAAAATTCAAGCAAGCCAGTCTTGCAAATCTTAACTTAGCCAGCTCACACTGCTGTAAGACAGAGATCTGTAATCTAATTGACATGAAGAGCTTGAAGTGCACTGCTATTAGAGAATCAAAGCTCCCGTGTCTCAGCCCCAGTGTCTGTGAAACAGAACTAAGTGTTTACCCACCTCACAGAGATAATAGGAGTAGTTACATTTGTACAGAAATGTGATCATGTAAAAAGCACCATGGTATAAAAGGGCTAAATATTATTATTAGGTGCATGTTTTGGTACTCAAAAAATACAATTCATTCAAGTCCTTCTAGTTCTTTGACACTTTTAACAGGCTTCCAATGTCGCTTAAACCCACTGCTCAAAAATAAACATCAGAATAATGAGCTTTCCTTATTTAATTCACCAAATCGGCACAATAAGCTCATGTTTAAACAAAAAATGAGAAGGAAACTTGCTGCTGTGCCAGAACAGCAGCACAATCAATTTTAATTAGCATTGCTCATTGTGGAAAATGATAAGGTATCAGTCATAGTAATTGGTGGTGTTGACAATTAGTCAAAGTCATTAACATCTCAAGACCCAGGACAAAAAAAGCTCACTGAATTTTAAATATCTGGAGACGGCTTGCTTCAAAATTCTTAATTTTTGCACAGTCTGAAAACATCGCTTAGATTTATTATTTGTTAGTTTTCCATCAGAGCACAAGCGCTGTAATAACACAGCCAACCCAACTGTCACCGGCGCCTGATCAATACCACTTTTCCACAGAAAGCTGCAGTGAGGCTCTCTTCTCCTCTCTCCTCTCCTCTCCAAGCTCCTCTGGTGAGGACCACCATGTCCCTGCTTCCCACCTCTCTCCCTTTGTTTACCTTCTTGTCCTCTGGATGCTCATCCCAGAACCTATCCTGGTAGACACATGCAGGAGCCAATGGATCAGGCAATGCTGCCAGTCAAGGGAAAAGCCTTCAGCTCCAAGCTGGAGCATTTCCAAACCCCGCATCATTCC
Organism: Eurystomus gularis; assembly: GCA_013400335.1. Classification (NCBI taxonomy): domain Eukaryota; kingdom Metazoa; phylum Chordata; class Aves; order Coraciiformes; family Coraciidae; genus Eurystomus; species Eurystomus gularis. The sequence goes on along the minus strand of VZZY01011126.1, from coordinate 290,600 downwards.
ACCCAGGAAAATAAATCCTTACGTACACAGAGCTGGGGTGGATGCTGGCCATCCAAGCCAAACCAACTGCTACTTGCAGATATTGCCTGGACAACATCTTTTAGTGGCCAACAGGAGCAATTCCTCGGGCTTCTTAGAAGCTCAGGTGTAAGTCAAAGTCTGCAACAAGTCACTAGACAAATTTAGGGCACATAAGGGCTTTGACCTGGCCTCACTTACACCTGGGCAGCCTCAGCGACCTTCCTGCCTGTGCTTGCCATCTGACTTATGCTGAAAGAGAATCTGTGCTGGCAAAGGACATCAGTGCTTGTATTAACTGAGTAAACCAGATAGCCCACTTGTATGGTTCAGCTTAGAACTGACAAAGAGGTTTCTAATGTTTCTGTAAAGTTCATGTGTTAATGTCAGGCTGTTTTGCTGACCATCAAACCCCCAAAGCCTCCATGGCGCAGCAAACGGCTTGCTTGTGCCTTCCTGTTTGAGCTGGAATAACTGAGACAACCCAAAAAGTAGGTGCCTGGGAACAGGAGATGACCCACCACCACGAGCTGCATATGGCTCGCTTCTGGACACAGCTGATGCTAAGAAAGGCAGAACAAGATCATCATCAGTTGAACCAAGAAGCGTTTAGCTCATCTGAAGGACTCCTGACCACCCACCCTCAGAAGACACAAATAATGGAAATACACTGTCAATTGTTTTCTGCTAGAGGAGTTTTAGTGAAAATTCAGTGTATTCCACCTCCCACAGCCTTCTGTACCTTCACTGTAAATAAAGATGTATATAATACTGCAATAGCTATCCTTGTGGTGTAAGTAGGTGTTACAGTTTAAAATAGCATCGGTGACATGTATTACTCATTTGTCCTTTAATGTGTTTATTTGTATGGAAATTAAAGTCAGGTAAAAATCCCATCTCTTTTCCTAGCATACGTATCCGTTACACAACCACGGCTATTCTTCTGACCCTGGGCAATTACCACTCCCAAACAGACGCAGCCTTTCAAGCAACCAAGTAAATATGAGATGGCCACAAAGGAATAAATCCTGCCTACCAGATGCTGTCGAGCAGCACCACTGGCGCAGCTGTCAGAGAACACAGCCTCAAAAGAAACTCCCCCCAAAACCCCAACTGAGAGTCAAAGCAAAGGAACTCTGATTTCCATGCCCCCCAGCCCCGGGCCCTGCCACTGTGGCCGCAAGATAAACACCATTTTCAAGGTCAATTTCCTATGACCACTTGCTTCATTTCTCATCATTTTCTGTCCAACTTCATAGATTACCACTTAAAATTGATTTATTCTTTCCCTTCCTAGCATTACTTTGCACTTCATTTAAAAGGGGGAGGGGGGGGGATTATTTTCTTCTGTTCTGTCCAACAGTGCTGTCATAAGACGATGAGGCTCAGCTGGGTTTCAATTGACTAAAATGACTACTCAGGAAACCAGCGTGTTATAAAAGCTAAACCAAATCAAGAAGCATCTTCCAACCCTTTCCCCCTCTCTTCCCTACTGCTAGAAATATTGTTTTTTAGATACAGTGTGTCCTGAGCTTTTATGTTGTGGAGCTTTGATTGTAAAGAAAACATTTTAATAGCCTCTAATAGAAAACAAAAGTTGTATTTAGGTCTTCCCAGGGTTTGAGATTCCTTCTGCAGGCCGGTAGCGCTCACACTTTAGATCAGATTAAAGCTGACAGAGATGAAACTGCGCTGGCCCACATCCTTGGGCTTGCTCCAGGGCCTCTCATCTGCATTTCATCGTGATGTGAGCACATGTTCCCATCATTGGTACACTCATCTGCATCACTCTGAATGTTAATCACAGGCTAACCCAATTTCTTCTGCAAATTTATTACTTACTGTTCATTAAAGTTCATACAACCTAACGTGAGCCTGAAATAAGCAGAACAACCTTAACAAGTAGTCCTTAGCCACACAGCTATTCAGAGGTGGCAACGTAAGCCTGAGGAGCTCCTCCTTTGAAGGCGGATGCCAAAGTCTTCCATAAGTTCTCCTGGGGATGCAAAGGAGGCAACGGGGTACCAAGAGCTGCCGTAGCTCTTTAGAAAGCTCTGAAATTGGCATCCTTGTGGAAACTCACTTATCAAAACAAACGCAGAATTTTTTCCAGAATTATCTAAAGATATCTTTTTCAGTGAACAAGGAAGAAACATCGAGGATGAAGGCCGAAAAGCCGCTTTCCTCCCCTTCAGCCCTTTACAGCGGCCCTGATCTCACCAACCCTTGCAAAACGCCGACAATAAAGCACACGCACAGCCCCGCTCAGCCCGACAAGGCTGCTGCCGTGCATGGAAATGAAGCGTGTCCCCAGGTGCCCGCAGCACCGGGGCCCTGGCTTCTGAATAACGTGGCAATACAAAGAGGGATGAAACCAAAACAAGATGAGGAGTTTGGTGTAGAGCACTCACGGGGGGAGCCTTGGGCAGCACACACCACAAATATTTAATGTTTTCTTGGCACCGGGAAGTGTGCACTTTCTTGCTGATGTCCCTAGCAGTCAGACTCGATGAGTGACGCCTTACTGCATTAACATCAGCGATTTGCTAATAATGCGTGGTAGGAACATGCTCAGACAAGACTCCCGTGCTTAGAAATAAGCACATGCTTAAATGCTTTGCTGAGCAGGGCCCAAAGAAGCCGCATTTGTGTTTTTGATGTTGGAAAGAGGCAATCTAATGTATTCTAATCAACAACTAGAGTAAACATTAACATCTACCTCCCCAATGAACTCTGTGCATCCAAAATTATCTGAATTTCCTACACCAGTCCCTCAAAACCTCGGGAACACACACAAATCCAAGCTGCCAAAAATCCCAAGTGGAAATTGCTAAAATTCTCCAAAGGACATTATGATTGAAATATTCAATCAGATGATGCTACCATCAGAATAATGAAGCCTTTGGAGGATTTGCTTCATTGAGTATAAAATAATTTTGAGAGACACTTTAAAGGAAGAAACCGTGTCTGTGGAAAAAAACATGACCGACTTTTTGCCAGAAAGAGGATTATTCTGCAAGCCAGAAAATGATATCTCTTGGTAGCCCAACATCAGATCTGTTTCTAGGCTAAAATTATACATCACAAAATATATAAATACACTTTTTGCACAGCTGTGTAAACGAAAACACATCTGTCAAGAAAAGAAATTACAGATGTTTATACTCCATTCTTCAAAATTTCCACGACCATAGAACAAACCCAGGCTTCAATTAGAAATTTGCTCCCTCCTTTAATTAAATCAATTTGCATTTTTTTTTTCTTCGGCTGATTAAATAATAGAAAAGCATAGAGGCAAGGGGGGGTTTTGTGATTAAGGCACTGGACAAAGACCCGGGAGAGCTGAATTCAATTCCTGGTCCTGTCACAGACTTCCTCTGCGACCTTGGGCTTAATCTCTTCGTGCCTCTTTTCCCCATCTGTGGAAGATGGATAATATTAGTCTCACAGTCTCCGTCTCGTCTATTAGACTGCGAGCTCTGCAGGGAAAGGTCTATCTGTTACAGCTTGTACGGACAATACCCACGACAACGGGGACGGGATCAGAGCAGGACCTCCTGCTGCTCTGCCCCTTCCAACTCACAGCGGCAGAAACAAGCTGCGACCTTTCACGGGATGGCATCAGCACCATCCTCACGTGAGCCAAGCACATATGCAAGGATCGTGAAACAGGTCGAGGGGAAGCAATGCCAGGCTTCTCAGTGACTGTTATGGCCATTTTTCCCTAAGGAATGCTTTTTGCTTGCTAAGCGAACTCCGAAGCGTGGGCAGGGTAGAGCCGCCTTGCAGAGCGCAGGGCTGAGCTCAGCAGGGTGAGGTTTGCACCCAAGTACAAAGCAAGACGAAGACGAGCTTTTTATCCCATTCTGTTTTCCAGGTCCTAATCCCATTTCACAGAGTGCAGTAGCACAGAATCACAGCATGGGAAGTGTTAGAAGGGACCTCTGGAGACCACCTCGTCCACCCCCCCCGCTGAAGCAGGGTCATGCAGAGCAGGTTGCCCAGGACTGCATCCCGGATGTATTTTTATACAGCTTTGCATTTTTTGCAAGCAAGGCTAAGGCGTGACCTAATGAGAGTGTCAAATCTGCCTTTAATACGGCCAAAAAGAGCCCGCGGGTCTCCATCAGGACAAGGCTGGGGGTGAAGCTCGCAGCTGAGTGATCGCAAACGCAGCAAAGAGAAAACAGGAATTCATCTCAGGAAAGAGACTAGATCTTAATGGAATTATTTTAGAGCACAATAAAACACCAAGCTGTCTTCATCACCACTATTACTCTTGCCTGGCTAGACTGCAAGCATATCGCATCAAATCGACGGAAGGAAAATGAGTATCTTCAAAAGGAAACAGTTCACCACATAGCACACAGTCCAGCTACTATAATGATAGGTTTCCTGATAGTGATCACATTAAAAACCCCACTGGTTATAAGACTCTAAGGAATTCATCATTTTTGATGTTTCTTTGGGTTTTTTTTTTTAATAGAACCAAAACAGTATAATTTCGAAAGACTATTTCTAGCTATGCTGTTTTAAAGGATTAACAAACCATTATGTACTGGAGCACACATAATGGAATCAGCAAACAGGAATCAGCAAATAATCTTCTGTCTCTGCGAAGACTAATGTGTAATTGCCAGGAGCACCGGGGGAATTTCTGCCTTTTGTTAAAGCTTCAGGAGGTGACTGTCGTCAAATTTCTTAACGTCCTCTGCTCGTTGCAGGAGACTGGACTAGGTGACCTTTAAAGGTCCCTTCCAACCCAAACAATTCTATGATTCTATAAATTTGACAGGGATACAGAACACAACGCTCGGTTACAGGCGTGAAAGGTAATGGTCACTGTTTAACACAATAATGCGACGTTCACTACGGTCAGAAGCTCAAGCCTCTCGTATTGATTTGCAGATGCAAGTGCTAACTGTTATTATTCAGTAGATTATGGGGTAAGAGCAGCGAGCTTCTGAACGCTACGGACGAAGAGAGTCATGATATGCAAGATGAATTTTATGAAGGAAATTTTCCTTACGGAGCCTTTACGCTGATACAGTCTCAGTTCATTCCATGAGCTGATAGCTACGATCAGACAGTTGATAGGCATCGTATTTCCCTAAGCAATTGCTTTTCCATTAAGAAGCTTGCATCAAACCGGAACATGATGGGGGAGTGCAGAACACGAAGAATAAATATCACAGAGACACCCAGAAATATGGCAATATTACAAAACTAAACCAAAGCCTGTGTCTTCACAGAACAAACACATTCAGGCGTTATGTGAGTGAGCACCAGAAGTGAAGTACCACAAAACAAAACCTTCCTCTGTGACCATCAAGGCAATGGAGATCTGGAAGCTTACCTCCTGGGGTGATGGCTTTATACACATGGCATGCTAGTACTGGAAGAAAGGCTACATACCCTACAAAATACCTCAGCAATCATGCATCTGATCATGCTGATCCTACCGTAAGGAATTGTCTTCAAGAGAAAAGCAGCAAAAGGAGTACTTAGACGCAGATCCTGCAAGCTCTAAAAGGATTACTGGAGAGCTCTTCCAGCTGGTTTCTCTAAAAGGCAGCTATTGGCACCCAAAGAGGAAAGAAAATAGCTGTGAACACTGTACAGCTGCACTCGAGGCTCAACGTGTCATCCTACCGCAGACTACACAGCTCTACAAAGTTCACGCTGAAGTCAGATGGACTCAAGCTTACACACTGCATCTGGCAGAAACAGTAAGCACACTGAATTTAGCTCTTCCTGTTCTTTTCATCCCTGTTAATAATTGCATTTAGATCCTGTGGCTAAGGAATTACTGATCAAAATAGCACTAGAAGAATAATTTTTTCTTCCCATTTTGAAAGCCGTCACAAGCCAGCGCAGCATATAGTTCTTGAGAACAATTTATCACACTGCACTGTGGACATCCACACCCAGCTTCTGGAGAACTCTTCTCATGGTTAGGTATATAAAGGAACATAAACAATGTCAAGTGTGGTTCTCGCTACAGATTAAGAGATTTCTAAATTTAGTAGAAGGGCTAAAATGTCCTAATGTGTTCTGTGGAAGATCAGAGGCCCCTTTGAGAATGCTTCTGGGGAATTTGAAAGAGCGACAGAAAGAAATGTGACTGCTCAAACCACTGTGACAGAACTAATTCATTGATTTCTTTGAAAAATAAATATTCTCTTGTGTTACACTCTCTGCACTCTTATTTTCCGAAGATTTTCACCCCAAAGAGTGAAAGCCATCAGAGTCTTTGGTACTGATACCAAATCCCACTAAAGGGCACAGGTGATGGCAGACCCTTTCTTGAAAGGTCATGCAGTATCTACTGAGGGATGCTAACAAGATGTTATCCAAATAACATGTAAGATTTGTATAATGCAGATTCCATAATGCCCAATTCCACACAAATAGCAGGTTTCCCTCTCTTCCAGATCCTTACCTAGTATCTCTTTGCCTACAATAAAACTCAGAGAGCACAAATGCTGAAGACCAACAGCTCAAGTACTCTGGAGAAGTTAACACAGTGGTCACTGCTGCTGGAAACGTTACTGTTTGTACTGGAGCAACACCCAGAGACCCCAGTGAAGCTGCATGCTTGCACTCAACAACCTATAAAGCACATGGTAAAAAATACTCCTTCAATTCCCAAGCAGGGACAGAAACCAGGAGATGGATGGAGAAGCATAGTTACAGTGGGCATGGTAGACAGAGAAGTGGGCACAGGCTGAAGCTATTTGAGACATCCCACCATGGTCAGCCAGCAGCTCACAGCCTGCATCTAGGGAAGGCTTGGAAAGGCATGGGGAAGCAAGAGCTGCATGTCTGCAGAACAACGGGCAGCGTCCAGGGCAGGAGACAGGGAAGGGAAGGTGCCATAGGAGAAACGCCTGAAGAGAGAGGAGCAGGAGGATCACAGTAAGATAAACACAAAGAAATAAACTGTCAATAGCTTTAAAAGCTGAGACCTGATGATCACGTCCAACATGGCAGAGAAGACTGGCTTATGTCCTCATCAAACACTCCAGGTAAGAAGCTGATTACAGCAGCAGTGCTTTGAGTGGAGCTGCAGGAACATGAGGCAGAAGATGAGGTCTGTTAGTCTCTTATTTTTACTCACTGACTGTATAAGACGCCGTAATCAATCATAACAATGCTAAGAATAACATCCCAGTGCTGGAGCGGAAGCAGGCTTTTATGGTGGCTGCTTTTTCCTCAGCTGCTTACAGATGAAAAGATTTTGCTTGAAAGAACTGTGGAAGAGTTTCCTGTCCCGTGGCTGAACCTCACCACTCTGGTGCCATCGCACGAGGTTTTACCACTGCAATTCCGCAGCACTAATCCATCACAGGAGCTTTGCTGGATAACTTTCTCCTGCTATTTTCTGAGCAAATCACACACAAATAGCTGCTGGCCAAGCCAGAAAACTGCGTGGCAGGTGTTCCAAAGCAACGTTAAAAATAAAAAAAATATATATACACTGCTAAAACAAATATAATTCCTATTAATAAACCCTCTAGAATTCTATCAGGGCTCAGAGGTTCGGTGCATGATAGAAACTGATGTTACGTATAACATACATACTTCTTCAAACCTTATTATGCTGTAGCACATCTGTATTCCAGCAACATCTCAGGTGGGAAGTTGTAGCAATACTGATGAATTCTATTCTGGCCCCATCACTAGGGTGCCAGTAATGTTTCAAAATGCCTGGAGGATCAGTGGGTGACTCTCATAATGTACATATAAAGAAAAATCTTGTTTTGTCTCCCTAGAGACAGTTTCTCTTCTAATGGAGTGTGGTCAGAGGGACTCTGCTTAATTCGTGCATTTAACTCTTGATCTCCGTCGCTTCACAGTATTTTTGTGCTAACTACAACATATAGAGACCATTAGGCAGTAAGACTAAGATTGACTTTTCCTCCTTCATGGATTATATAGAAGAAATGGGAGCAAGTCGGGCTCATTAGCATACGTTTAGAAGAGTTCATGGGGTTGGCAGCAGCAGAAAGTACCCAGCAACCAGCAGAGACATTTAATTCTAAACCTTGCACATCAACATTAAAAGGAATATCTCTACTTCTCACTGTTATATCATTAAATGAACCAGAAGAAGCTAAACTAGGACCTCTGGAGGTGCTGACAACAGAGAGTCGTCTGAGCTTCAAGAAGGATAACATGAATTTTAATTATTGTAGCAAACTAACTGAGTGCTTATTCCCCTTCAGCAGAAGGAATTAGCGTTAAAAACGTGTGCCTGAAGTCTTGCGGTGCAGCCAGGCATTCGAGGAACAAGGCTGGGTGTTTCTGGGAGTGCAGCTCCATCCCGGCAGCCTCTCACCAGCTGCACCAGGGCAATTTCTGGTCATTTAACCTGGGCTGCCGCCTGCAAACCACGCACTCGAGGTGCAGGAGGAGCAATGCAGCATCTTTCCTGCAACCTCAGCTTCCTCAGCCAGAGACATCTAGCAATGTTCACTTGCAAATGCAGGTGGGTTCAACCTGGATGACCAAAGGTTGTCTTTCCACAGGGGACCATCCCTGCAGTGAGGTGGCCAAACGGCACATCAGCCTGCTCCTCAGGGCTCCCCGTTTGCAGCTGGGCCCGTTAGGGCTGGCGTGAAAACACACCACTGTGCTCAGCATCAGCCTCGGGGGTATTTCAGGGATGTCTCATCCGAGAACCTCTCACAGACCAACAGGAGAGGTGAGAGCAGCAGGAGTTTCAGCTACTTTCACCCACCTGTGCTTACAGGCCACTGCCCAAGGAGAAAGAAAGGACTGAGAAGACCNAGGAGTTTCAGCTACTTTCACCCATCTGTGCTTACAGGCCAGTGCCCTGAACCATTAAATGACCTTTCCGGTGCCACTGCCCAAGGAGAAAGGAAGGACTGAGAAGACTGACCATGAGCACCAAGGAACATGTGGAGGTCATGAAAATATGGGGTTTAGCATGGAAAGGGGCAGGAAGAGACCCTCTTGTGCCTTCCCTGCTCCTCATCCCCCTTCCCCGGGACTGGTGGCCACAGCCTGGGGCTGAGAGCAGCAGCGGGGCTCTCCCCTCCCAGGTCACTGGCCTGTGGAGAGCAGGTCTCAGCAGAGACAATTTAAGGCAGAAAGATAAGTAATGCTATTTTCACACAAACCTCCTGAATAATAGCCTGTGCTGTAACGGAAATTCTGGGAACGGGATAGGGCTTTTCTGCTTAATTCACGGAGAGTTTGCATGCTGATGCTTGTCCCCCCCGCCACCATACACCCATTCAAAAAAGAAAAACCTTTCATTTAAGGATTTAAGCCCGCTCTCGCACAAGGGTGTGGGGTGGGAGGAGAGGCAGGGCAGCACAACAGCCCCACACGTGCCTATGCTGCAAATCTCCTCCTCGCTGGAAATTTTGAAAAATGTCAGATACCAAGGAGCATATGTTAGCAGTGCCCCTGAGCAGTCACAGAGCACTACATTTACAAACAGAGAAAACCCATTTGAATCGCTTGGTACATTTGCATGCGGCGTCTGTAGGATATTTTAGAATCAAGATTAACATGCATGTGGAAGCAGGGGAACTGCGATGACAGGCAGGGCGAGCCGGGGAGAGGCAATGAAGGATGCGCGGGGAAATAGGAACCCTTCACTAAACCTCCCCGGGGACAGATGTGACTTTCAGGTACCCCTCTGACTGGTGAACCTCGATATTAAAAGCATTTATTGCTTTTGCAGATTCCTGCTGCTCATGCTGAGGTTGGTGAAGGCCATCTCAAATTAAGGTCTTAATCTCCTGGCTGGCAGAGATCGCACCTGGGCTCAGCAGCTCACAGGGATGTGTCGTGCATCCTCTTAAATGCTCCCAAAACCACGGACTCTCACCCTTCAGCTTCTTCATCACCTTTACACATGAAGTAGCCAAGTTCAAAGAGCAAAACAGGAGAGGCAAAGCTCGCCCAGACACCTTCTCAAGCTTATTTTATGCAGCTATTGCTTATAATGAAATGTTTGGGGGGTATTTTTTGAAGTGCAAATCACAACAAAAGGCTTTGGTGACGCCCTGCTTGCCAACGCCATCGTACCGGATTCATCCTCGCTAAGAGGTGGCTACCGCGCCAGGGTTGAGGAGCTGGGGCTTTTGAAGCACAAGGCTTCGGTTTATCAGGTAAATAAGCTCTGGAGGTGATAAGCCACTCTCTGAAAACCCTTCAATCGCAGTGATACATGCCTTGAATTCACACTCCTTTCAAATTTCCCTGGCTTTTTAATGACAGAAAAGATCTCGGTTTGAGAAATATTCAGTGTTCTCTATTGTCTGTCTCTAGCTTAAAAAATAATTAAGTTTACCCTCCTGCTAGCCTGTTATCAGGTCAGTGCAAGATGCTAAGAGATCAGCATGCCACGGTAAGAAATATTTCTGTCTATTTAACCCGCTAATTCAATCTCAGTAAAGAATGAAACCCGTGAAGTATCTATTTATAAAGTAAATACAGCAAGTAGAAATCAAATATCGCTCCTGTTTCAGGCCATTAGCTGAGAGGATGCTGGGAAGGTAATAGGCACAATTTTTACAGTGTTAAAAAGGAGTGGTTTGTTCCTACTGTTGTCATTTTTTTCATGCCTGTGTCATCCTGCAAATGTTACTGGGAGCACTGGAGAGGTACCTCAACTGTGATCTGAGCAAACACTCCCCAAACACATGCAAGTCCAGAACTCACTGTTCTTCTCTTTAAACCGTGGAGGTAAAACTATCAGACGTCAAATGGTGGATGCACACAGCGTTCAGGCAATTACTGCCCACTGCCAACAGCTCATGTAAACATTTTCTTCTGTAAATCCAGCTTTGTGGACTGGCAATTTCCATAAAGGTATTCATTCTCCTTGGAATCTTCCAGGTATTTGCAACAAAAGCCAGTGCCTCCTAAATTAAAGTGTTTCCACTCAGCCATCCTCCCTTAGTGCCTCTGGGGGGATTTAATTGGATTACTTCACGGAGATTATTTTCCAGTACAGTCTAGACCTAAATATATTGGGCTGTACCTTCTCTCAGCACGCTGATGGGGGACTCCAGCCCCATGGGAGGACAATTCTGGCAGGTGGAATGAAATGGAGGTAATGTGGGCATGCTGGTGGTGCCCAGGAAGCATCACCAGGGCACCTACAAAAATTTTGGAGGAGAAGAATTTTTAAATGTCCAGGTTTGGGCATTTAGTACTTTTTTTTTCTTATTGTTTTTTTGAGCCAAAGCAGCCCATTATGTCCCCTCTCTTCTTCATCTCCTGACATATGGTATTGAACTGACTCCCATCTACCTTTCCCATTTTGCAAATCCAGCAAAAATTGTCTATCCTGTATCCTCAACATCCATTCATCATTTGAATTAATGCGGAAATTTCAAGTGCCAAACTAATACAGCTTTAGACTGCAATTAAAAATGCATTTAATTCCACTAATATTTCACATAGAACATTTTCACAAATAGCAACTCCTTTCCAAACAAACAGAAAAAGAAAATCACACAGTAAACATCACAAGTACCTTAAATAAAGGGAATTGCTATTGATCTCTGGGTATCCTAAATTCAGTAAAATACTGTGGCAAAATTGTTTTCTAATGAAACAATTTAAATGCCATTAATTTCAAATTTGCCATTCGCTTTTTACTACGCTGATCCCTAAATTAAGGGCCTTAATGTCTCCTATGTCATTTAGAAACTCAACAGTTTTGATCCAGATTTAAAGGTTTAGAAGTCTTTTGTTTGGAGTTTCTCTTATACTCTCCCAGGAGCCGTTAAAACTCTGCCAGAACCAAGGCACAAGCTAATGGTAGATTCCAAATAAATTTGTATTTTTAACCTGGGGAAGAAATCTCAACATGTTTTAACAAAGGCCCATAGTGACAGGACAAGGGATAATGGTTTGAAACTGGAAAAGAGTACATTTAGATCGGAAATTAGGAGGAAATTCTTCACTCTGGGGGTGGTGAGACCCTGGAAGAGGTTGCCCAGGGAAGCTGTGGATGCTCCATCACTGGAAGCATTCAAGGCCAGGTTGGACGGGGCCTTGAGCAACCTGGTCTAGTGGGAGGTGTCCCTGCCATGGCAGGGGGTTGGAACTAGATGATCGCTGAGGTCCCTTCCAACCCAAACCATTTTATGATTCCATGACCTTACATTTCTAACCAACGAACTCCCATTTCTCCCTTTTCATGGCAGAGGAGTGCAGCTGAGGAGGGTTCTCACGAGATGACTTCTGACCCCAAACACATTTCAATATGAGGTTATTACTTCCTAAAACCAGCCATGAAAAACAGAGTTCATTAAATCATGAAAGTCTGGTTGCCACAAACAACATGTTAAAGCCGGCTTGTCATGACCTGGAAGGCAGGTTGGTGATACCAGCCTTTCCGACGTTACCAGTTCAAACCACAACACAAAAAACACTGCAGTATTTCTTAGAGACAATGGATAGAAAAGGTACAACCCCCCTGGGTAAACCCTCACGTACTTCAGCTGCATGGGACAAGCAGAAACCCACTGGAGGTTTATGACTGTCCTACAAGAAGAACGTTAACTTCAGTTAGTGGCACGTGAGGGCACACAGCTTGCAAATCATGGGAGAGATGATGTCCAAAGGCAGGCAGGAGTGAACCCTAAATGCATTTTCTAGGTATAACTGGATGGCTTTGGAACAGAGTGGCACGCTCCACTGTGACTTGCATGGTTTGTGTCATAACTTTAATGTGCTAAAGTTATTGTCGTTTCCCCACATACAAGGATCTCCCCTTAATTGTCCACATAGAGAATTTAAATAGTTCAACATGGAGTTGAATTCTTCATTTAAGTGGTTTGTGTCTTTATTGGATAATCTCTTACATGTGCTTCATTATATCAATAACAGTAGGAAATTATTGATTTTTCTAAAGCCATTAAGTTCAATTAGCTTTACAATTCAAATGGAAAAATGGTAAATTACCTTCATTTGATGATAAAAACAGTAAAAGGAGAAAAAAAGAGGATAATACCCTAATTTGTGAAGTATGTGAGCAAAGTGGTAAAGGTAAAGCAAACAAATGAATATTAGCATAACAGCTCTAATCAGCACTGTTCGGCATTTAGAACTGGCATCATTATGCTTACTGGACTGTGTAGCAATAAGTAGTTGTGATGTTGTTTACCCACTTAATCTTGTGAATAAATTAAAGCAGAATAACTAATAAACAATAGGAAAAAGGGTGGAAAATCATTTGGAACAAATTAAGCTTCTGCTTATCCTTGGCCTAAGGCGCACACAGCAGAGCCCAAAAAGTTGCTGAATACTGAAGTGTTGGGAAGTTGGAAATACAGCCCCAAACCTCCCGGGGGTCTTGGGAGACAAACCTGGGCAGGTCCCACCACATGCTCCCCAACCTCACCATCTGCAGAGGGTAAGGAAGACTCCTGGACCTTGCTGTGTGGTATTAGGGTAGGTTTGTCCTCCCCATAAAAGCCTGCTTTAAATTTTTTTCCTTTTTTTTGTTATAACTTACCTCATCAGAAAACACTATGTGGGGCTGTTTTGTTTTAAGTCAGCTTCCTATATTCCTATTCATTCAATCCATTTGCTACAAGCTTTTGCATCAGTAGGAGTTTCCATGGCACACACAGGAGGCTTAACACAACACACAGGTATCGTGCCGGATTCTTCCGGAATCTAACCCAATAACTCAATCCAGCTTTGGTGTGGACGCTGCCTATAAAACCCAGAGGTATGCAGAGCCATGAATTACCAGCTGAAAGCCTGATTTAAAAACCCATTAAAGCATATGCTAGTGACCATCTAATTTACGAGAAGCCACCTGATCTAGAGTGGATTTTACTTATTAATTTTACAGGTATATAACATTTTTGCTGCTGTTCACAAATACTACATAAAAATCCAAATGGAGATAAGACCAATGAAACAGCAAAAGAAAACTGAGCATGTGGTGAATTAAACAACCTTTTTTAAAATTTAAATTTGTATTTTAAAGGTTTATGGGAAAACCATGGCAAAATTTTATCATGCAATTTCTGTGATTGCTCTCAGAAGACCAGAATCAAAGCTTTTAGTTGCTTCTCGCCCACAATAGAAGTCATAATCAGTTCTTGCTCTGTTTGCTACAGCACCAAAAAGAACTTTTCAGCAAGCTTTGGGTTGCTGTCCCCAGTGCAGACTCTCCAAGGAGCACTTCCAGATGGATGTGCACACCCTTTAGGTGAAGTCCAGGGAGGAATTCTGTGATGAAGCACACACTATTTGATGTAAGAATATAGAAAGAAATACCTTGCCTGACTGATTGACCAGGCAAGACAAAGCTCTATGTCTTCTGTACTCAGTTCCTGCTAGAAGGTGCTGTGCACCTGGGAGGATTGGTACCAGGATTTACGAAGCCTCCAAGAAAGCTCGTGTGTGATGCTGCCTTTCTGCCTAACACCGTTTCAGTTCCCAGCCATGCCCAGACTATTGATTTCTGCAGTGACTGCAATCAGTCATAATGAGGAAACAAGAAAGAAACCATCCATCCAGACACAAACCCACAATCAGATATTATCTGGGGCTCAGTGCTGATTTAATTTCTACTGACCCAGTCGTTCGGCTTGGCTAGAGATTTTGTGGGGGACTAAGAGTTCACTTTGTGCCCAGAAGTAATCTTAGCATTATTACTGTGTTCATCATCTTCAAGGCATTCTACAAACAGAGAGAAAACTTTTTTTTCTCGTTTCTCTGATTCTCGTATGTTAAAATTTGTTCTTATTGGCCTTTACAGGTTGATTTTCTAGTAATAAGAAAGCGTCTAGTCATTTTCTCATTAAAAATCTGGGGTTTTTTTTTCCTGAATGGTTCACCTTTAATGTTCTCCCCACCCATTAATTCCTCCTCTCCACTTCATATCCAGCTGCAACGAACTTTACTGCTTAACACTATAAAACCCAGATATATTCACCTGCCAGTGAGGAGTATAAATGAAATTATGTATTCCCAAGACTTTTCACCACTGGAAGCCTTCCGAAGTACTCCAGAGGATGTGCTTAGTTCCTCCTCCCCTTTTCTTTCTGGCCTCTGCCCTTTCCCTGTTTTTGTGTCCGGATACCCCTCCAGTTGTTTCACTTTAGGCCCACCACACTTTAAATGATTTGTGAAGCTGTTTCCTTTGACCCGGCTTCATAGCACAGAAAGGTCTACACATGAACAGGGATATAAAAAAAAATAATAATTTTATAGATGTAGAAATGGAAGTATGGAGACTACACAGCTAGATCCAGACCAAGCTCTGGAGAGCACACAACCACAGAGAACTACATTTCATTCAAGTATTCCCACCTGCAGTGGTCAATGTGGCCAGTGTCTGCTCCCGACATGAGATGCAATTCTTGGTCTTTCATGGCCATGGGCTCTCACTTTGCGATCTGTGGGAAATGCTTTCCTCCAGCTCTCTTTTTTTTAGGACACTAATGTGAAATGATGACCTGACCAAAAATTGTAATGTTTTTGCCATCTTTCAACAGCTTTGACCCTGTCATAGAATTATAGAATCATTCAGGTTAGAAAAGACCCTTGGGACCATCGAGTCCAACCATCAACCCTACTCTACTAAGTTCTC
>VZZY01011126.1:258289-274624 GCA_013400335.1 Eurystomus gularis | reverse complement strand
ACAAGCCAGGATGCCATTGGCTTTCTTGGCCACCTGGGCACACTGCTGGCTCATATTCAGCTGCTTGTCAATTAGAACTCCCAGGTCCTTTTCTGCCAGACAGCCTTCCAGCCGCACTTTCCCCAGCCTGTAGCGTTGCATGTGGTTGTTGTGGCCCAAGCGCAGGACCTGGCACTTAGCCTTATTGAAGCTCATACTGTTAACATTGGCCCATCCATCCAATCTAGCCAAGCCTGTCACAGAAGTCCATGATCTTGGCCCAAGGTATTTAAAAGACTACCCTAAAGTCTTGGATGAAAAGAGAGCACTAGGCTGGTGTCTGCCTACCAAAATCCAACTGCAACTCAATATCTTATTTGAAAAGTCTTTCTGTGAGCTACACAGAATGACTCTGCAGACTGCATATGTCCACGGGCCATCCTTTGGGACCTCTTCCTGCACGATGAATTAAAGCTTACCCAGGCAGAAGGCAGATGTTCTTGAAGGCAAGCATAAGCCTGTGGAATCAGCTGCAAAGCTTAGGAGGAAATTCCCACCCATCCACCCTAAATGCAGGATACGAGCCTTGATTCTCCCTGCTTTACCTTCAGCACGCAGAAACCGATGCATTAAAAACCAAAAGGAAACTCGTTCTGCCTCAGAAAAGACTTCCACAATAACAAAACCAGCCAAACAAAAACACTATTAAAATAAAACACTCCATTGCTCACATTTCTCTTCCTGGAGAGAGATGCCAGCATAAACACCGCATGATGGATGCTGGTCCCGCTGCTTAATGCTCTGCGGGACGGCACTCTCGTGTGATAGGGATGAAAACAGTCTCAGCCCGACAGAAAACAAACTAGGGCAGAAAGCAAGAAGCATCCCAGGCTGAAGTTTCTGGCCCAGGGCTGACTCTCATTAAAACTATGCAAAAATTGTCACTTCAACATAAAGCTAAATGCAATTCAGCACTATTGACTCAAGCTGAGGGGTTTTTTTTCTAAGCCTGACACTGGAGGGGAAACCTTCTAGTGCTCCCATAGATAAGTTGAACTAGATCTGCAGAAAGCCCCTAGAGCTGGGGAATTTTTTCAGAGCTGTCCTGAACTTTATTTGCTTTTTACTACAAGATGCTCATCTAGTGCAAAGGATCTTTGCAGGTCTCATACTATGAAGTCTTTTTGCCAATCATTTTACTCCACTTCCCCAGTATGGCCACACTATGGATTTTCTTCTTTACAAACGCAATCAGTCGTAATAGGAGAATAACAAAGCATCTATCCCCGATTTCAAACCTGCAATCAGATCTCTTCCAGGCTACACCATCGATGTAATTTCCAGTAAACATTTCCAATCTTAATTGCTGGAAGTGTAGCTTTTGTAGATGTCAGGAAAATATTTTCCATTTAATGTTTGGAAAGTGGCTGCGTGCAAGAATTGATTTCCAGGTGTTAAGTTGCAATGTTGAAACCAACAGCATCTCTCTACCAAGCCCAACATGAAATTCTAATACCCAGTGGCAAAAATAGCCCAACGCTAAATATATTTGCTATATCACAATACTTATTTCTCATTCCGCTGACATATGCATTTCTGATTAGTTCCTGGCTGTGCCTCTTCATCTTTGATACCTTCAACCAGCCTTGTATTGTGTAGGGCATATTCCAGTGCTGGGGCTTAGCCTTTCTCCTACAGAATTTGCTGTGTCCCTTCCTCCCCAGCTTCTAAATCAGTGTGATCCCCACCACCAAAGCTTGACATTACCACCGTTATGTTGTTAAGAATCAATAGGAATCACTTTTTCTTGGGTGTTTTTGTGATTCTTGACTGGAAAACAAAAGTTGAAAAAAAAGAAGTCACCCTTCTGCTGCAGAACTGAAATAGCTCGAAGAAGAAAAACCGTTTCTTTAACCATTATTAATTAACGACCGAAAACATGGTACAAGTGTTCATCTACTTTGTATGTATGCACAGGGGGCCTGAACTTCTAAGAACACGGTTACGTGAAAGCAGAGAGTGATTGGAACAGAAACATCAAGAACAGAAAAATCTTGCAAAGAGGAGTACTCTGCTTAGTGGCTCTTGAGGGAGCTGGAAGAGAAAAAAGAAATAACAAGTAGGTATATTAAAATGCAAGCAAACTCTTAAGCAGCTGTGATGAAATATCCCACAAAATAACTCAACAGTAAAAAGCAAGCAATGATTGGTCTCAGCACAGGGACCAAAGTTCACATGCTCTGAATCGTATTGATGTATGTCCCTTCCAATATAGCATTTTCTGATCAGATGTCACACCAGGGCTCTCCCATTTGGGAGAAAAAGTAGGTTTTCTCCCTTATTTTTATTTTTGATAAGCAGGGCAGGCCAGATTCACCATCATTTGAGTGTGTCTCTGAAAGAAGCACTCCGGTTCAAGCACAAAGCATCGAGCCTGATGAAAGGGGTGCCAAGTGACATCCTTTGGCCCAGGCTACGCAGGAGGCAGGACGCGGTGATCATGATATAACCTCATCTGGCTTTTACCATCTGTGAAGCTGCGAAGCGTAGCCTGAAAGAACCAGAGTTTCTGAACATTCGTGAGGCCTAATTGTATCTGTGTCCAACCTAGCATGACAGCTGCATGTGCTACAAGAACAGTCAAATCTAAAATAAAATGTGTTTCTCATGACACTCTCCCAAAGGCCATTATTTGAAGGGCAGTCCCACTGCAAATACATCAGAGGGAGTGGCTTGGTTTCAGCATCAGTATATACCAGCCTGTTTTATGCCTGGTTTATATGAACAAAGAGAGGCCAGGAGATCCTAAGGTGGCTCTTCCGTGGAATCCACCACAATCACAGTCAGCCAAAACCCATTTAACAGTATAGATGATGTAATTCCACTGGGATGCAGTTAAAACGAGTCCCAACTCACTTTCCCTAGAGGAATGCAATTTATCTGGGCTTACAGCTGTTGCATTCAGAGGGTAAGATTATAAAATAATCCTTTCAGGAGCATTAGGAGATACGGGTGGCCAGAGCAATAGAGTTGCACTGATGTCCCAGGAAATGCTCAAACTGTGAACGTGATTTGGAGAAATGAGTATGTGTCCTGCAGGACCTCTACGAATTTCAATGTGCCTGCTTGAAAGGCTTGGCTTCTCCAAACGCTGGGAATTGGGAAGGGAGCCCACTGCATGACCAAGCATTTCCATGAGAATCAATAGTAAAATGAGCAGAGGGGGAATTTAATGGAAACATAACGTGAACTCGGTAGGAGAGAATTACATCCCCACGATGCTCCTCTGTAAATACAACAGTTTCACAGAGTTGGTGCAAACCCTTACACCTACATAGTCCATGAACACATTGACAATTCCCAGCAGGTATGGATTTACTGCCTATTATTCATTCCTCCTTAGTAATAATATCAATTTAGCTGTTAGTTTTTGTTTTGACTCAGTGCTTGGGAATCAGCGGGGCGATAAAGCTATTTAAATGGAAATACTATTCAAATACACAATCACCTGATTGGAACACGAACAGCTCCTGCTCCTGAACATTTCTCATGTAATAGCTGCTTTTTCCCTCATTAAATGCAGAAATCTGATTAACATTTAGATCACACGTGCTTTACTTACAGCAATTAGGACCAGATACTGGAGTTTTGTTAAACTATGTAGGATTTTTATGCTTTATTATGAAGGGAAGAACAAAGAAGCTCCATAACACTACATCTGGTCCTTTCTACTGCTTCTGTTATAGGCGTGCTGTCAAGGACAAACCTTAACTTTAAAGAGAAGTCTGCAGGGACAAACTTACTGAGAAAAAAAATTGGACACTTGGATGAACTCAGCTTTGTAATGTAGCACAATGACTGGTAACACCATAATTCTGTATATTTGCTGGCAACACCCAATTAAACAGTCTAAGGGGTCACAACAGCTAGAGATTAGAAAATAGCTGCTAGAAAAACATGTATACGGCCTGAAAATGAAAACCTTTTTTGCTCTGATAAAAAAATAATAGTAATCTGCAATTCATAAGGTTCAATTCCAGTTAGAAAGGATCAAATCTCAGTTGTTCTAAAAGCTTCGGAAATATAACTGAAGAGGTAATTCATGATGTCCACCACATTATTCTTCTCAAGACACGTTGTCACATACTTCACAAGCTGTCATGCTGTTCAGAGAATGCCAAACATACAGCTTAGCCCTTTCAAATAAGCCGCACAACCGGAATTAAACAGTAAAACAAACCAAACGAAACCACATCTTAAGAATCCCCAAGTATATTAACATTTCCAGCAACAGTCTGTTCTGACTAGTCTCAAAAGAGATTAAAATAATTTTAATGAAGAGTTTTCTAAAATTAAATTCCACCCAAATGAGCAGGATGGAAACATGTTGCCCAGACAGACGGTGGGTCCCGGCACTGTTGGTTTCCCAAGGCCCAGGTTTCAGTGCCTTGCCCCATCAGGGGCTCAGCAGAGCAGATGCCTTTTCACAGAGAACACCACCCTCAACACCACCACAAATCCAACAGCTTTCAGAGAGGCAGCCACCCACTTCCACAGGCGATGGATGCACACTCCTCACAGCCCCGTCGATTCAGGGAGTGGACTACTAGTTTAGCAATGATTGACTTCTCCAGGCAGTGATCTCTTGGGTTTCTTAAGGTATTGCAGACCAAAGACCCTGGCATGGGCAACACATCACTGGATGGGCTTTGATACACATGTCCACAGCAAAAGCAGAAAGTAACAACATCGCCAGAGGTCTTTAACGGTTTGGTTCCTTTGGAGCAGTTCACCAGAAACACAGTTAGTGCCATGCTTGCCTCTTGCCCGTGTACTGCACGAACCAGGTGAAAAGCTTCTCCTCAATCCACTTTCTTTTGGCATGCCACCCTAACCCCATCCTCCTCTGGAAACACAAAAAGCCGTTTTCCACAAATTCTATAAGTGAGCAAGCAGGCACATGGGTGTGGTGGAAAAGATCTTCTCTCCACAACATCCAAAACCAAAATTTAAAAAGCTATGCAAATCCATTTTCTCTCTTTATGGGTCACCTTTAATCTTTTATCCAAGCCTTTACTCAGGTCAAGGTTGAACCGACTTAAGAAAAGGACTCAGAGTCCTTTGAAGGGGCCTGCGAGTACAATCTTGTGTTTGCATTTAATTAATCAGCTGAAGCTTTCCAATCTGTACTATTATCTCTTTAATAGACCGGCCCCCTGAAGGCTTTCGCAGAGAGCATCACGGCCCATGGGGCATGCTGATGCAAACCACCGCCAGTCGCAATTCCCACATTTGTGGCAACTCCACACGACATGAGGCATGCAAACAAAAGAGCTCCAAATTTGGGAGACTAAATATTAATTGATGGTAAACAGAGTAAGATTTAGTGGCAGTGATTAGCTTCCCCAGTCGCTTTACGGGTAATGTTGTTGTTGGTTAATGAACTGTGTCTTTTTCTTTTTTTTTTTTTTTTAAACTCTGCAGATGTCCAGCGTGGAAGAGCTGTTCCTCAGACAGCTCTCAGATGAACAGCCTGGTGAATGTCTAACTTCCCACGCAGTCTGTATTCCTCAGACACTAATTAGTGATATTTCAGGAGCTGTGAATGATGGAAGAATCTCCTCCTTTTTTTTCTTTTTTTTTTTTTGCTCAAGAGATGTTAATAATCTAACTCAGGCCTGCTCTGGCAATTGCTTTCCACGCCACTAACTTGATGCCCTCAGAAACGCCTCGAGGGCCTGAATGGCTGACAGGAGGTGCCTTGGGTGGCCTCCTGCACCAGGGTGAGTTGCAGCTTCACTTTCTTAACAAGGATGTGAAGAAAACCAGGAAACATTCAGAAACACATAAGGAAGATACAACCTCGTTGATTTGTGCGCTCTGTTACCTGCATCCCAAAGGTAGCAGCAGCTTCTGGCTCTGGTGGAAAGTGCCAGTGAGCCGTTGTGCTTTCCACTATTACAAGTTTTGATTTATAAGGGGACCAGTACCATTCCCACTAGCACCTCTTCTGGCATATGGACATCTTATATGAACCAGCTGAGACCACGTAACAAGAGGAGAGGTTATTTTTATTATTTTTATTTATTTTAAATAACCAACCTCACTAGCTCCAGCAGAAGTTGTGGGTTGGGAAGAGAGCAAATACTTCCTGTGTCACATTTGCAGTTTAGTAGGCAATAAAACTTGAAGGAACTACTGGAACATCTCGCCTGCTAAGCACTGGATAAGACATAACACTTGAAAATATCACTGATGGACAACGCCGCACCCTGTGGTATTCTGTGGCAATGATTTCAATTATCCTCTCTATTTAAAATTTCTATCTTGTTTCTAGTTTGCAAGAGGCTCAATGTTTTCTCAGGACCCTTGGCAGGATCAAGCTTTATTGCCCATGGATGAATGAACACCCCTAGGAATGGACCAGCCTTGACAGAAGGACAAAGGGTTTCTGCTCCTCCTCCTCCTGCCTTTTCTGCCATTTATTGTGGCTGCCCAATAACCAAGCTACTTAACGAAAAGGCTAAAGGAGACTATCTTCAGTTCTGCTACTCCCCATCCATCACTACAGCGGTAGGTATGCTACAAATACCTGCAAAAAACATTCTTCTGAGACTGTTTCAGTTTACATTGCCCAATACAGGTCGTCTCAAGAACTAATGAATGAGATGATTAGCAAATTGATAAACGTAGGGGAAAAGTACCCCAAAACTGCCTCTTTCAACTGATCTCCCAACTATTCTGGGATCCAGCTCCCCCAAAGTGCTGCATTGCATCGGTGGGGTACCATGTACCCTCCACCTCTGCTGCTGTCCCCAGAAGCTGAGAAGAACCCAGGCTCTTCCAGAATGAGTCCTCGCATCCAACTGCGTGAAATCAATAGACACTTACAGTAATTTTCTGTAACACTAGCACATCACATGATAAATGAATCAGTTCGGAGGAAGAAATGACTTTTTTTATTGCTACATCCAATTTATCATTTAGTCTTTCCACAGAAAACAAAAACACGTGCATTTATGAGAAAGCCTCCAAGAGAAACAGCATCAGTTGAAAGATGGAAAAATTCATGTTGGGGTTTTGATGCCCCCTCTTCTGTTTTGCCTGGCAGAAACCAAATGGTTTCATTACGGCCACCTTATCCTCAGAGGAGGAAATTTTAAAAAAGGTGCATTCAGGACTGAATGAAATCCAAACTTGAGGTCAATTATTAGCAAAGACAAATCCTTCTGTCATTTTCATGAGCCAGAAAAATCAAAGCAACTTTGATACCTGACTTGTCTCCATAGCCTTCTGACCCCTGGGAAAGCTGTCAACTAACCTGGCTGTGCTCTGTAGTTTTTCCCCTCATTAGCACTGCAGGTTAAGGGCATAACTAGTACTCCTTCAGTAGAAAAGCCTGAAGCCTTCAACACGTGCCCACCATGTGAAAATATGGGACTTCAGTTCCCTGCTCTTCCCAAGAGGACTCACGCCATCATTCCCTCCTCAAGCACGGCAGCTCCTGCTGCAACTCCTCCTGCTCCAGTTCTACCTCTTCCAGCAATGCTTTAGCAGGAGAAAAAGTTAAACTGGTTTCGCTTTCAAGGAATAAACATAAATGTGGAGCTTAGGAGAGGGGTCAAGGCTGTGAATGCTGCAGGATGGGACAACAGAGAACCTGCCTTGGGAGGTGTTTCTGGATACAACACTCATCTAAACGTTCATGAGGCATCAGCCCTCCCCATGATACCACCTCAATACCTACTTTTGGGCCCTAAATTCCTCTCTTGCTTCTAAGAGTAAACATCAACAAGGAGATTTTCTTTTTAGCTTTGACTCCACAGAGCATCCTTGTTTGCTCTTTTTCTCTTTTAAGAGCAAAAGCTTTCAGCAAAACATAGCTTCCAGGAATCACCACATTACAGAGCGAGGTCAGAGGTCTCACTTTCAAAGCATGCCCTTTCCATTGAAAACACTGGGAAACGTGCTCTGTTCCAGAAAGGAGGGAAAATAAGGTTGGTTGGAGGACCACTCAGGCTAGATTTGTTTTCCCCTACAAAGGCTCTCGCAGGGCTAAGGCAATATATTCACAGCCCCATAAATCCATAAACGTTGACAAAGATATTATCTGGGAACACCGGAGTTTGTTCTTGCACCCCAGATCAGATCCCTTCTGCTTCTGAACAAAACAGCCCCTTCAGCTGCCATCAGGACACAAACCTGTCTGATAGTTCACACTTCAAAACTGTGTTGTCCACATGGGAGCTACTAGAGAAATTATTCCATGCAGAAGAAAGAGAAGGAGCAATCAGCCACCACGCAGAGCTGAGGATCCCAGGCACCCGCTCGCTCTCCTTGGCACAGTTTCACATGCTAATGAGGAAGCGGCATATGTGTAACCTGCCTTAAGGACATACAGACGCAGACTACAGACTCGTTACGGGATGCCCTAACTGGAGCTTCCCGTTTCTGCAGATAGAAAACAATGTCTGTGCATTGCACCGCACACAGCCCCGGACGCAAGGATGACCAGAAAAATATATAGACTCTCATGAGACGATGCTACTAATCTCTGAGGTTCAGTAGTTGCATGCTTTGCTATCAACACCCACATCTGAGAAATGGCTGTTTATTCAACAGAGCTCTATAAAACTTCTCTGACATGCCAAAAATTCATCACAGCCTCTTGCACTGAAGATGAGCACAGGTACAGTCACCTTCCAAGGGGGGGAAATTGAAAGTAATAATTAAAAGTCAATCCTAAAGTAACTCTCTCGACACATTAGCCCTTCACATAGCAAGGAAAGAGCCCCTGATGTGCTCTACTTGTGAGCTAAGCAAGCGCTGCCAACAGCGAATAAGTTGTCCAGACTCACAGCCAAATGAAAGATGGGAGGACGTATGGCTTGTCTTTGGGTGGAAGAGCAGTAACGAGGACTTGCTGGTACGCTGCTTTTATGGGAAGTTCTGTTTCCCATGGGAAAGGTCTAGTCGTTTGCCAAAAAATTATTTAAGGATTGCTACCCAAAATGATTTCTTCTGCTACTGTGCCATATGTTTGTGGCTCTAACCAGGCTTAAAAACATATAAATAATTACATCCTCATTACTGTAAGTATGGCCAGTCACAACCAAAATATTAAGCTGTCAGACACAATTCCCACTGCAGCCACCGCCTCGAAAGCCCCATCAGAGGTGGTGCATCTCATCACAGCTCGTACATCGCGTGAGGCAGCTCCAGGACTGCATTTTGCCCATGTGGATTACAGTGCACTGAAACAGGTCATACCCAAGCGTCACACTGACGTTTTCACAAGGAATTTGATTTAGGTTTTAGCAGTACATACATTGCTTTTATTTTAGTCACCCATAAAGACAGTTGATTAACGTGTAGAAGACTCAGGACTGATCCTAAGAGTCAGTTCTTAGGTGTAGTGAGAATCCCCATGGCAGCTGCTCCTTGCTGGATGAAGAGTGGGTACAAACATGTTTTGTTTTTCCAACCTTAATGATTCTATGAATTACTGGAAGAGAAAACAAAGCCTCTGCCCATTGTCTTTATTCTGTACTAAAAACCTGCAGTCATGACTGCCTGAAAAGAGAGAACACAATTATTTATATTTTTTACCAGCATTTACTATTTTGCTTTTTAAACCTCGGTACATCTTAAAAAAACTAAGAAAATTGCAGTCAATAGCTCCAGACTATGAATCTCAGCTGACCTGCAGAATGGCTGAGGAGTTAACTGTGATAGGCCTGGATACTTTGGCTTTAAATTTCTTTGTTTCCCTAATTCAAGTGCAAAAGCTTTGTTCCCATGCCTGTGTGTCCAGGTGCTGCAGTAACACAAAACAAAGTCCTTGCTCCTGACAGTGCAGCTTCAGGAGAGGTGCAAGAGCAGGCGCAATGAAACAGTGGGGTAAGATTCCACAATAGGCACCAGCACAAAGGAAAACCAATATTTATCGAGATTTTGTAGGCACAAAGCTTAGTTTTCAGATGAGAAATAAAAGGTTCTTCTGCAGATGCATACGGCAATGTCCTCCCCATGAGTAACAGCTTGTACAAGGTTGCATAAAATATTGACTTGAAAATGGGTACTTGACATTACGCTGGTATTCAAAGAGTATTCATCACAGCAGGTTCCAAATCCATGACTAGGTCTCCTAGATCTTAAGGTAAAGGATGGTGCTACAAGATGGTTTCCACTGAGATGGTGATGTTTTTCCCAAAGCGCACCAGAGGCCTGTAGACCCATGTCATTTCCCCCCACCAGACAGGGTTGGTTTCATTTGTTTGTTTGTTTTTCTTTTCTTAAGAAAGCCGCCACAAACTGTAATGTTATCTTTGGAAGGAGAAACACAAAGAACTTGCATTCTATTTCCAGCTGGATAATCTTCCAGGACATCAATACCCACTAAAACATTTAGAACAATTTATATACTCTTTATACTCTCTAAAAAGGAAACAGCCTTTAAAAGCTGAGCTACACACTATAATTACTCTAATTCTGTGCATCTGGCATTCAAAAGAACCCAAATTAAACACCACAGAGCACCTCAAGTGCATCCATGGAGCAATGAAGGTGGAATTAACTCCAAATTAAATGGGATGCCTTCAGAGACTATCGAACCACTGTTCAAAGTGCATAGATTAAAACCTTTATACATTATTGCACAGATTATTCCTCTTAGGGCAAGGTAAGTATTTTGAGAGTTTGCTTCAACTTGGACTACAGAAATGCTTAAATTGGAAAATCCTGGAGCTAAACACCATAAATATTGGAGTTCTAGGCTGGATCAGCTCCAAACTTGGCAGCTTGGAATTAATCATTGATCTTCTGGTGAATAACCTTTCTCCCCTGCTGTTACAGCAAACCCAACCAGTACAGTACACACAGCCACTGCTGCTCCAACCCGCTGAACATCTACAGCAAGGTGAGATTAGGAGCCGTCATTACATTCAAAGTACACGACTAAAGGGAAGCTACAGTGCAAATTCTTCTGGGGTTACTTTAGATGTGCTACATCACATGTAGAAAGGATTTAGGAAGGAGCTGCTGTGCTCTTCATCCTCAGTGCAATGTAGTTGGCGATCCAAATGTCCCACAACTAGCAGATTTAGATTTGAAAGCAGCATGTCCAAGATGGGTCACGTCAGACCCACACGCTGTCACTGCTCAATCGATCTGTGTGGATGCAGCAGCCTTTTCCCGCTAATCCAGCATCAGACATTTAAGAACGTGGAGGATTGCTGCCTACAGAAGTAAGATTTACAGGTCTAATGATTTAGTCCACATGCTTAAAATTGAACGGTGCTGATTTTAGTTCAAAGATGTGAACCCTGCTCACCATCCAACTGTATCATAATACCTGGAAAAGCACAACTACACCTAAGGAAGCACAAGGACAGTCTCTTTGAAGTGTGCACCCAAGAGCAATCTATGTCTTCAAGCCGGCAAGAAAGACAGGCAGTATGCATAGAGGATTGTAGCTGCTTCCTATCACTGATCTACAAAAGGAACTGAGTTTTCAGGATCTGAGGCACATGGCAAGTAAGCCACAAGCCACACAGATACCTAGCAAAGGGCAATCCACCTACCACCTTTACACCCAGGACTCTGCCTCCTTGTCATCATCCGTCAGAACAGGACAAAGGTGTGAATACTGAGGAAGGGAATTCACTCTGCTCTAACTTGGAGTTGTGCCATAATTTGCAGCTGCTTCGCCAGAAAGAAAAGAAGGGATATATCACCGAGAAGAATGGCAAAGAAAGGTCACACTTTCGCACCTGGGAACAGACTGAGTGTCAAGTGAATTGTTCTTATGCCACAGAGCAGCCTGGTCACAGCAACCGGCAGCACATCCTAGTTCATCAGATTTGCAAATGTTATTGATTTATCTACATGGCTCTTTATAAACAGTCATCCTACTACCTGCACAGAAATAGCAACAGCTAATAGGTTCTCAGACGATAAATAGCTGAAAGAAACTATCTGGGGGATGAATTTACATTTGGCGAGCAGAGAAATCTCATTCTAGAAGTCTTGAGTGTAATTATAGCATTTCTTCTCAATATTCTCTCCCTTTGCAAGGCTACGGCAGTTGTGTGCCTGTAACCAGGAGCCATTACAACAAATTGGTTGATTTTAATGAACGTGCTCAATACGACATCTAACAATGCAGTATATGGAGGAGGACAGTACCTATAAATAGTTTAAGAGTTCAGAAGAAAAATGTGGCTACCCTCCGCTGTACGTTGTCTGGGCCTAGATGATGCAAGCAAAGCTGCACACACGCAGAGGTAGTCCCCAGTCCTTTGTTTGGCATCATATTATTTCACCCAATTTAAATGTCATTCTGCTACACGTGCTTTAATACGTTGTTTGCTGTAACGCACTGATGAGAACATTTGTGATGAAGGCAACATCATCCCACTCCCTTTCTCATCTGTTCTTTTTCCGTCTTGTCAGCGTACAACCGTGGAGGTTACTTTTCTGCATCTTTTTATATTCCCTGCTTTGTCCATAGGCTTATCTTGCTTTACCATAAATTGTGCAGCCTGCTTATCTGTCTGTGCTCTTAATCTATGTGATGTATTCAGAAGTATTATAGGTCACTTACCTCCGCTGCTCTAACTCTTTGTTTCCCAGTTCTCTATCACTGTACACTGTTTTTTCTTACCCTGCCGCACATTCCCCTCCCCAGGTTATTAACATACGAAGCATTTACAGTTCCTTCTGTTGTTTCTACGTCGATAACTCAAAATTGCTTCAAGTCTTCCAAGTGAAATCCCAGCCTCTGAAGTAGAGAGTAATAAAGACACCTGCCATTCTCAGCTACGAGAGGAAGAGGAGGGAGCTCTTGAAAACTATGTGATCTGAAGACAGCTTTACAAACTCCTAGTGTATTTTGACTCTTTTAGCTATGGACAGAGGGTCCTAAAAAGAATTAAGCAGATATTACATAATCACATGCAGTTCTGAATGAATATTAATTACCCTGATTTAGAAGGAGTTTTCCATATTATATCTTACTTAGGCTCATATGGAATTTCTTTGACTCTTCCATTCCAAAATCAGATTTTAAAGTAGATTTTTCTAGGTCCTGTTTATACATGTATTCCCTAAGGGTCTTTGAAAATTTATCAATGTCTTCCCACACCTAAAACAATGCAAGTCTACCACTTCTCAATCTCAAGTCTTTTATGTTAATTCTGTCTCTTAATTTTTCAATACTTAAGGACCTAGGCACTAGGTAATCAAACCACAGCTTCAGCAAAGCACGTGCACACATGGCTGAGTTGCATCAATGTATTTAAACATTATTTCACTCTGCCCTTAGTTAGAAAATAACCTTCACAAGTACCTGAAGCCCTGACATTTTACATTCAAGGATCTGACAAATGCCTTATTATTTACATTTATCTTTTATGCACCTTCCCTTCAGTCTCCACATCTGCTTTCCACATTATATTTATTCCTTCTCTTTGCACCATAATCTTCCTTATGACTGTGTTTTATTCTTGATACAAGATTTATCTATACTTTGATTATTCTTTTTCTTCTCTCTTAATTTGTATAGAGGGTATTTTACACGGCTTTAAGCTACCTGCCTGAATAGACTCAGAACAGTTCAACACATGATGCTTTATGTCCAGTAGCTTTTAGCTTACCCATTATATTCATCATATCTCACCTCTGTTCATCTGCTCTTTACTACATTCTTCCCAACTTTGGTCTACGGAATTTACACATCCTTATTTCTCTTCCTTTTGGTGGTATCTTATATTCATCCATCCAAAGTATTTACAGACACTCATCACCGCACATCTAAATGCCAATTGATTAAATTACAGCCAGTCCTCTTTGGATCCCCTCTCACCTCCTCATCCAATTATGTCTGGGCACTACTGAAAATGAAAGGTCAGATGCTGCCCCTAATCTGTTTGCACAACTCCCCATGGAGCCTCGGGTGACTCATTCCTACACAAGGTCTTCCAGCCTGTCACCCTGTTATGAGAGTGTTTTACAGAAGACGAAGGGAACCCAACAAAGAACCGAATCGGGGCCCGTGCTCCCCGGAGCACAAGGCAGCGTGTGCGTGCACTGAATGGACACTCCTGGCCCATCACACACGCTGACAGCCCCCAGCCCTGCAACCATGTCTACGTGGAGGGGCCCCTCACCTGTGCAGGACCCGCTGATGCCAAGCACGAGGTGCAGAGCGTGTTGTAGTAACACATGTCCACCTCACAGAGGACAGGCAGCCTGCCAGCGCGGAGACATCTGCACATGCAAAACCTGCTGCGGAGGGAGGGTGCAAACTGCAGGCAGTGAAAGCCGGGACAAAACTGTGACAGAAACGGAAGGGAAGGCAGGATAAAGGGTCCAAACGTGCACCTCAACATGCCGAATGCTAGTTATAGCTCCCCTGCTAGAAAGAAAGATGGCACAACAGCGCTGGTTCATGCACATTCAAGGACTGACAATATTTCCTCCACAAAGGGCTTGCGTCAGTTTGACTTTACGTTGAACTCCATCCCCTGCAAACACCCGTGGGAGCTCCAATCCGAGAGCATACAGCTCACCTAGTGCTAGCACTTGCGTTCTGGGAGAGCAGCGAGATGCTGCAAGGTCAGAGCATCCCCACAGCTGGCCGTGTGTAAACCGTGCTCCCCAAGCAGCTTCACCTTGAAGCCGTTTTTAACCCAAGCTGGAGGCCACTGGCCTGCCAATGCCACAAAGCTGATCACAGCCACCAGTAGCACCTTTGACAGGTGAAAAGGAACATATTTTTAAAACGGAGCTATTGGGGAGGTGGGGAGGAAATCATCAGCATCATTTTCCAGTTAACAGTAACATTCAGGCCACAACCCCTAACACAAGTGTTAATGTATTTGCTGTCTCAATAAATGCTGCCACAGCCTGTCCACATGGTCTTGGGTGCATAAATTAGCTAACTGAGCTTCAGAGGACATTTTTCATCAACGCCTACCCACATGAAACACATTCACTGGAAGATAGTCCTGCAAGGAAGCAGCCAGGGGAGCATCTCCGCGGCTGGATCCAGCCCAGCTAGTACAGATTATACTCACCAGCCACCCAAGCTAAATTCACGGATGCTTGTACATCTAAGGATCTTGAAAATAGGGTACTAAGTGGACTACAACATTTTATTGAAGCCGTGACTAATTTTCCAACTCGTAAAGCCCAGTGGGTCTTAGTAGCCCATGCAGGCAGGCCTGTCAAAATGTTTTCACACTGCCTGAAAAAATGTAATTGCCAATTGCTTTTTCTGGGGTTGAAATTCAGTATGAAAACCACGTATTACCCAAATACAGTTTCCAAAGGAACTGGGGATTCTAATAGTCTAATGACTGTCTCCTAGAGTTCATTTTTCACTTTTCAATAATTGGTTTTTCAGTTGCATTTGCATAGAGTACATGTAAAATTCCATAGCCCATTAAGTTAATCACAACATGAAGCTAATAAGCATGGACACGCAAAGACGTACCTAAGCCCAGATCAATTTTTGAAGCGGTGATTTGAAGTTGCAGCAGAATAACTGCTCCTCAAGTCTGCCAATTTGATAGGTAAGAACATGTTTTAAAGAACTGAAATTTTACACTGCTGAGAATAACCCATAGTTATTCAACAGACTAATCTTCCCAAGAAGAAGTAAGAAAAAAAAAAATAGCAAAAAGGAAACCAGCACTCTCTGAGAAGAGGATTGTAGTGATAGTTCAAGCAATTTAAACAGCTGCTTCCTTTCTGTGTTTGCTTTTCCCCTCTCCATCCTCCACTAACAGCATCTCTCCTCCAACAGGCTGAGCACATTAAGGAATGATGCTCTACAGCATCCAGCTCTGCGTGGCCTCACACAAGCACCGCTCTTCAAGTGCTTTTCACCACCACATTTCCAATTACATCTCCACCCACCATAGCTCTGAGGAACACCTATGTATCAGCAGGGTCCTCCTCAAGCTCTCACAACCTGACTCAGATCCGCATTTTTCCAGCCCCTACAGTCTGAGCAGCCTCACAAACACATTGTCACTCTTCACGCTTCACTCCAGCTGGCCCAAAAACTGCCTACTGATCACAGCCAGGTTGTCCAACCCTGCCCAGGAGGCTGGAGCCATCTCCTCACCCAGCGCAGAAGGCACATGCCTCTCCTGCCTTCGGAAAACAGGAGATTTCCATGGGAAAGTTTCCACTTTGCCACTTCGCAGAACAGTTCTGTGCCGCCGGCTTCCCATCTGCCTGCCTGGAAGGCTTCGCTCCATCCTGTTCTTCGAAAACAGGGTTTTGTTCTGGAAAGCCATGCCTGGGAAAAACAACCTCCTCTTTCTCTCTCTCTCTTTTTTTTTTTTT
>VZZY01011126.1:158528-258275 GCA_013400335.1 Eurystomus gularis | reverse complement strand
TTTAAATAGTGCTCCATCCTGATGCAGAATGGGAATATTTTTTTAAAACACGCCCTTTCTCCCGTGTGAAAAAGGGATTTCCATTTTCTGGCAAGGTCTGTACGCAAGGACTCAAACAGAATAGATGATGTCAGAGCTTAAGAGCTTTCGGGATGATAGTTTTGTGGCGGCAGAGCTGCTTTCTTTTGAAGCTTAAGGATTTGAACGAAATTATGGGAACATCGCCAACGGCGCTTTGTTCGGTGTTGGCTTTAGAGGGGTGGGGGCTTGGCAAAAGAAGAGAAATCATTGCTTTCCTCAGCAATAACATTAAATACATTTGAGGGCATTTTCTTGCTTTTTTGTTGATTTGCAGAATGGAACGTTATTTAAAACGTACAATATATTTATTATTGAGGTGGTGTTTGGTAGAAGGTGCATTTCCTCTGACGGGAGAAGCACCAACGCATTGACTCCAGCACTCTGGCTTTTCCTAGGAGGTTCAACAGGATTTGGCACAGGCTTCCCTTTAGTGCCACAGCTACTCTTTATTTCTCTGCAATTATTCACGTATGAAGCCTTAATTTTGTTGTTGTTGTTGTTTTTGTTAATCATGACATCATGGGTGGAAACAGGGCAAAGCAAGCAGCCCCAGAGGGAAATAAAAATCAATCCAAGCTGCTCATTAAAAGGTAAACCGTCAATAATCTTTGTCAGGCCTTTTTATCTTGGGTTTTAGCACAGTGTGATCCCTAAGGCAGCATGCAGCATTGAGATTTAAAATGGCTCCTACTTTTCACATCTCCATCAGGAAGATTAACTCCTTCAACACAGGCTGAAATTACCCTGATTCTAATCAGCACATAAAAATGGTACAGGATTAAAGAGATCATTTTGTAACAGTTACTCTGTGTCTGTGCTGACAGAGAAGGCAAAGTCAGCTTCTGAACTTGATTGAAATGGTGCAAGTCAGAAATATCTCCATAGAGCCTCCACAATGAAAAGCCAGATCAAAATCTGCGTTCAAGCGCATATACCTATATAAATATAAATAAATAAATACATATAATGTGATCGTGTGGGATTTTCATAACATTTCAATTTTTCACCACCTTGCTCTTTAATTTAGTCAAACACCATAAAAAAGTTTATGTGGAAAGTTTATTTATCTAAATACTTGCTAATCAAAACTGAAGATGCTTCTATCAATTTTCTGGAACTGAGCCTCTTTGTCTTTGAAATTAGGGTGAACTATCATATCATTAACATCGAGTTAATTACAGAAGCGATGACAGCTCGTTTCAGAAGGAACAGTGTTCCTCTTCAACAGAGGAAGGAGCACAGGGAAAGGAAAACAAAACCCCTTCATCCTCAATTATGAGATACTTTAGGAAAACACAAGAAGTTGACGCTTACACCTTGTCATTGTCCTACAGCCAGGTTTTCTTTAGGTGATGCTTGAACTCCAGCAGTGAGGTAGGATTAAAAATAAAACCCATCATGAGCACACACGCTCGTGATAGAAAAACCTAGTTTTGTGATCACACTAAAAAGAAAGTAAAACAGGAAAGGAATGCAGCTTAGGAGAAGCCTTACAACAATAGTTGTGTATTTATCAGAGACCTCCTCTATTCAGAAAAAGCCGAACCAAACAAACCAGCAATATCCATCTACACCGAGGTATGCACGTAGCTTAATCAACACTTTTTATTTTAGCTCATCAGTTTGAATGGAGACCTAAAAGTGTGCTGAATTATTTAGCTTGTTACTGCTGGATAACATATTAGGATAATAATCTGCTGTATTTACAATCCTGAATAGGTTCTGATTTTCCTCCCTACTTAGCTCAGGGACGTGAATGTTGAAGAAGAAATGCAAAGTTTGATAATGTTTTGTTTGGCTCTGGAAAGGGCCAATTTAGAAATATCAGTAATCTACTTGGTCTAGGGATAAGGTCCACTGAGGGATGCAGGGCACAGCAAGATCCCCAGCAGGCAGTGTCCAGGCAGATGTCCCAGCCTGGAGCTGGGCACCATCATTTCCTCGGTGGTACAAGAAAAGGGGCTTAGAAACGTGACTCCCCACCACATCCTGGTGTCAAGCTAAGAGGAAAATGCTTAAAATTCCACCTCTCTTTTGAGCTCTGAAAACCCACATTAAAAAAAAAAAAAAAGGTGACATGAAACTGGGTTTCTCTGTGGTGCCCAAACATAGGTACTCAAAGCATCTTTTGATGCAGGCCAGTGGCTCGACCCTTTCTTTTTAAAGTAGTAGGAAGGGATGGCTTGGGAAAAAGATGACGACAGTTTTTCTGCAGGAGAGACCTCGTTTCTGTCCTGAAATGAGCAGACTCGCCATTTTGCAGCACATTCTTTTTGTGGGCATTAAAGGCAGTGCTCTCAGTCACTTCACATCAGCTACAGTCCCAAGTTACTCAGCAAAAAGGACAAAGGTGGGTCTCAACTTCCACGTAAGAAATTACTTTTAAACCACCTGAAGTTATTTTGCCTCATGTTACGTATTTATTTGAAAATATTTAATAGGAATCAACTGTGGGCTGATCAAGCCAACAGCAAGAAAAGGCTACTGGAGGTGTGATCCCAGACCAGCTCCAGATGCATTATGAGAAAAAGCAGTCAAAGAGGTCACAGAAAATAATCAGGTTAATAAGGCAGCCGCCAGAAAATACATGTTATTGTTCAATTTGGCATGTGGTCATTGCAGCTGCCAAGAGAGCAGAAGTGCCTGGGACCTCTGGAGCAACAGACACAGTGCTGAAAGGAACTTTCAAACTATAGCCACGTTTTCTTGTCTAATTTCCAAGCAGCAAAGCCTGAGCCCCACTGCTCGGCCACCCCTCTGTCCACCATGGGGCTGGACAGAGCGAGAAGCTGGTTAGTTTACAGCTTGAAAGGAACAACACAGATTTGCTGTGATTAACTCCAAAATGAACTGAGTGCCCATTCCTCACCCAGGTCCACTACCTGATCCTCCTTACTAAAAGTAAGTACCTAGCTCCAAAGAAGAACAGAAAGGAGAAGGAAGAAAAACCTGAAGTTGTGTTTCCATCAATGTATGTGCATCCAGAAAGACAGACTGCAGAAGAGACAAGAATGCTTGGACAAAGTTAAACTATATGGTTGCAACTCACTGGGATAGCAGTTAACTAGAGGAAAGGAAAACTCTCTACTAAGCTCCCATGGAAGTTGTGTTGCCTGTAGAAGGGCAAGTGGGAAAGGCACTTTTTGAGCTTCTCCATCCTCCAGGAACAGTCAGCTGGCTCAGCCATGCAGCCTGTGATTAGTTCTCCAGGCAGGCACTAACTCATCTCAGTCTAACCAACAAACCCTGTGTGACCAACCACCCTGAGCCACCACAGAAACTTAATCTGCAGCGCTGAGATGAGCTGTGTAAAAGACCTGCGCATACAAGTGCCACGTGAAGGATAGAGAGTTATTTTAACACACATTGATCTGTGTCACGTTTTGGGGTATTAAACACCATGTTCAGGCAGAGCCTGAATCCAGATCCTCACCTAAGATGAGTTGATATAAATAAATACATACTGCTGGGGAATTGAAATCAAACTCTTTTTGCTACAGCGTCTTACATCCGCTGAATCCCAGCCCCATGTACCAGGGTGTTTATGAAAAAGATCTTGGAGGAAAAATGAAAAATAAAAAATGGTGTGCTACGCTCATTTGCTATAGGCTATGAAAAACTACAATGGTATGAAAACCGATTCCCAGAACACTTGACACAGTTCAGAAGTACAAGGAAGAATTAGACAGTTCCCTTCGTGATGGCAGGCTCTGAATGCATTTGATAAAACAGAAGTGCTGTACAGTGTGAAGTGAGGA
This sequence comes from Eurystomus gularis, assembly GCA_013400335.1. Lineage (NCBI taxonomy): Eukaryota > Metazoa > Chordata > Aves > Coraciiformes > Coraciidae > Eurystomus > Eurystomus gularis. Next base: position 254,436 of record VZZY01011126.1, on the reverse strand, counting down.
ATTGTAATCTCAGACAGACAGACAATTCCACTGCTGCTAGCTACTGACGCTGTGGAATTCACTTGCTAATAAGATATAGCAATTTTTCTTGTAACGCAGAGCCCTGAAAGCACTTGCATTTCGAGCAAACAGCTAATAAAGGCAGAGATTTATATCTGCTAATTTAACCCACAATCTATCTCTGTCTGCGCAACCGTTATGAAATGCAACAATACGAGCGAGCAAATGAATATCTTAACTTTGGCATTTCAGATGAATGTTATGTTGAAAATTGTGCATCTTTGCCTGGGAGATTTCTGGAACACTTGAAGTAGTCCCAGCAAGTTATTCCATAAACTATCTACTAGACCATATGTTTGCTGCCTACAAGTCTGGGCAGGAAATGTCCGGCAGGAGCCACATCTGAAAGGAGGAAGAGGCAGCAGCCAACAGCGTTCCCATCACTAATCTGCATTTGCAAATGCCACGTTGGAGTTGGCAAATGAAGCACTTCAAGTGCAAATAGCTGTGAAGACATTTGTATGTAGCACTAAAACTGACGGGGAGATGCTGGGTTTGTTTCCATTTAATTTTAGTGAAGTTACCTAGTTGTTGGTAGAACAAAGCCACTTTTCCATGATTTTTTTTTTGTCTTAAAATGATTCTTACCTGGAAAAAGCTCATTTGTGTTCTAAATGCTCGTGGATGCACAGCTACTCACAATGATTGTGCTCAAAAATCATGGCAATTATAAACACTTATCCTGTGAACAATTACAAGCACACTTCTCTAGGCAGTGTGGTCCTACAAGTTTAAAGCACATGCATGAAATGTTGTTATAAAGTTTATAAAAGCCTATGTACAGCTTGTACATGAGGATATATAATGTTTCCTTTATTAAATAGTTTTATCTTGAAACTGATTTTAGAATCCCTTCATATACATTTCAAGAAGTCTTCATCTTTTATATATTTACTACACATTACACCGTGTATAACGTCTGTATTGTATGTGTGCAATTAGATCACACGCGAGATGACATGTTTTCAAGTAGCAAATCAGTATAACTACTCTAAGGCTGGGATAAATCAACAGAAAGATTAAATATTGTGATCGGGGCTTGCGTTTACAGGATATAATTCCCATCTGATGAAACAGAGTTTCTGAAATGCATCTCTGTCACTTATCATTAGCACTGACCAGACATAACCCCAAGATTATGCTAATATAAAACAACATTCAATTAGCATACAGAGTGCTCTCTAATCAAGGCCCACACAGTATTAGCAAAGTTTGAGATTTATTTATTTCCCCCCCCCCCCCCTTTTCTGTACTTCTACATTGTGAAGAAAATGTTCCACTTCCACAGTATTTCCTTCTAAAAGCCAACAAATATTCTTTAGTTGATCAGAAGTCAATAACGCATTGCCAGAGGAAACTGCTGGACCATATTGATGCAGTAGATTCCTCTCTTCACCTACATATTCACCTTCACCCTACCTGATAGGATCATCAATCTAATTAATCAATTAATCTGCAGAAGCATTTGAAACATGAAACGCGCGTGGCCCATGGGAGGCTCTCCTTGTTGAACCAAAAGATTTTCTTAAACCCACTCGATTCCAAAGGCCTCACAGATGGGTGCGTGAAGGTTTCTTTTCCCTCATCCCACAAAAGGTTCCCCAATGTGGAGAGCCTGGGATGAACAGAGCGCTGAGATTTGGGGCTCCTGCTCCGGGAGGCAGGCAGGAGCTGACAGCGCAGGTGCAAACCTCAGCAGAGGCAAAGAAATCAGTACAAGCCCTCTGATCCCAAATGAGGATTTATCTCCAGAGGGATATTTATACAAATTGTCATTTCCAAGCACACTTCAGTTACCAAAATAACCCACCCCCTTTCCCAGCAGACTCCGCTTCCTGCAGCTGTGGCTCGCCCCAGGAAGGGGCCCAAGTTTTTCAGCTCTTTGGGAAAAAATTAAACTATTCAGCCAAGTGCTTGCCAGGGGGTCTCGAACAGGTCTTAAAACAACCCCAAAACCTCTGAAGCTGTCTTGTAAGCATAGCCAGGCAGCTTTACAAACCTTCCTGAGCAATTTTCACTATAGGGAGGTGATTGTCCCCCTGTACTCAGCACTGGTGAGGCCACACCTTGATTATTGTGTCCAGTTTTGGGCACCTCAATACAAGAGAGAGATTGAGGTGCTGGTGCAAGTACAGAGGAGGGCAACGAAGGTGGTGAAGGGCCTGGAGAAGAAATCTTATGAAGAGCGATTGAAGGAGCTGGGACTGTTGAGTCAGAGGACGAGGAGGCTAAGGGGAGACCTCATCGCTCTCTACAACTACCTGAAAGGACATTGTAGAGAGGCTGGTGCTGGTCTCTTCTCACAGGTAGTTAGCGATAGAACAAGAGGGAATGGCTTCAAGCTGCAACAGGGTAGGTTTAGACTGCACATTAGGAAAAAAAAATTCACAGAAAGCGTAGTCAGATACTGGAATAGGCTGCCCAGGGAGGTGGTTGACTCACCATCCCTGGATGTGTTTAAGGGTCATTCAGATGTGGTGTTGGGGGATATGGTTTAGGGGAGAACTTTGTAGAGTAGGGTTGATGGCTGGACTCGATGGTCCCACGGGTCTTTCCTAACCTGAATGATTCTATGATTCTATTTTTAGAAACACCCAGGTCATGTGTTGAAAATAACATCTAATGAATACGTGGATCGGTTGGTTGTGGTTTCACTGAAAAATCAGTTTGCCCTGTTGTTTCGCAGTAGAGATTTGAAGAGAGCAATCAGAAGGACTAATACACAATGGAATTAAGTGCTTGGGATTTTAAAGTTCACTAAACAACAAAAGTAATTAAAAACTACTCTGTTTCCAGTACCTGATCCAACACGTAACCAAGCTGCAGCACAAAACTTGCCTTTTTAGCTGTGTTTCAAAGTAAACACTTGTGACTGATCCCTGTTTTATCCTCGCCTCCCACATTGCCATATGGCTACGGATGTTTCAAACAGACATTATTCCAATAGCTCATTACTTACCATCTTGTGCTGAAGAAGAAAAGCTACAGACAGTTTTGACAAAAACAGCAATCGCCTAAAAATGTTAAGTATCGCAGTCTTGCGTCGTCTTAGACGTTTTTAGTCTGGTAACAAGGACGGGCGTTAATGCCACACGTAGAGAGGAGTGAATCAGCATGTCTGCGCCGACTTTACCGCGTCCCCAACAGTTTGCACTAGCAAAGGCTCTAATCCTGCCTGATTTAATACGGAACAGACATTTCAAGTGTGAATTCAGCACACGTCCAGACTAATTAAAGGCAATATCCTCTCACTTCAATATGCTCAGCATTCCATTTCAGTATCACACAATGGTAAAACTTCAATTCACACACTGACCAGGGTGAATCTCCTACTGTGCCACGATAAAATATGGAGGGAAGAAAACCCTCTATTTGTCCATCCATGGTACATGGCAGGACGCAGCATCCATGGTCCCAGCCATCCCAAGAACTTGACGACTGCCAAGAGGAACTTCAATACAGAGCAACTGAGGCAGGTTTTGTGATCATCAAGTGGTCACCCCTCACACACCAGTGAAGGTTTAGGGGTTTTTGAAGAAACTATGCTATCAACAGGTCCTAGTAGACTTGCTTTGCTTTGGCAGAAGAAAATTCAACAGGGAGCATGTTTTGGAGTGAGCATGTACCACCTCTGAATTTAATGGAATTCCCTGCATTACACCCAAGGGCTGATCAGACTTTTCTGGCAACGAGGAGAAAACAGATTCTCTTCCTCCAAGGAAGTAGTAGCCTGCTGCAAGCCATCACATTACTGCGATCCAACCCCTTGTTGGCCAAGCCTCGTGAAGCAACCATGCACACACCCTCCCAGATGTGTCTCCCTGGTTAAGCCAAACACTTACGAAACCTTCGAGCAAATACACTTCAGTCTGTAGAACAGAGCTGGTCTGAGAGCCTACACAAGGGCAACTTCACTCTACCAACATGCATCGGGTTTTTAAATTGTAATAACCTAAACCCTTGCAATCAACACTACTGCCAGACTGGGACAACAAGAAGAGTCCCAGGGTACACATCTTCAGCCTCACACAGCAAAGTTTGCCTTCATGGTCATTTTTTTTAAGCTGGGTAGATCTGGGGAAAGAAAAGGCTGTGAAGAAGAAGGAAGGGAGAACATGAAGTTTGCTCTGTCTCATCTGTCTCTGAGATTTTACTGTTTTGCCACCTGTTTCACAAGCAGATGGAGAACCAGCGGCAGCTATTAGCACAAGGAGGCCCTTCAGCTTACAATTAAGTGGTTCTGATTGTATCATTTAGAGGTGAAAGTACATACCAAGTCATGTGTCCATCCATCATTTTTAGAAGTGTCAAATAAGGCACTTAATTAGCTATGGAGCTTGCTAATGAACATGAGGTCAGCTCTCTGCTACTCTACACTAGCTCAGACCACCTTCTGCTCTGGCCTGTCCTGCTCTGATGTGACCCTGAAAACACCAGTCTCTTGCTACAAGGAGACACGCACGTACTGGAGGTCCTACTTCCAGCACACATCAAAATCTGCCAAGAGCCAGCAACGTGATTTCTAGTCCTTTGGCAGCCTTTACTGAAGAGCTTCTCTAGCAACATCTGGCTAACACGAGAGGCATCTGGCAGGGCACTGCCACGTTATTGATGAGGAATGCTTGGGGTTTAAACACAATGCTTGATAGTTCAAATACACCATTATAACTATACATAAAGTTATACGTCTGTTGTATAATATATACTAAAACACACATGTATATGCATATAAACATGCATAATATGATAATAATAATTAAAAAACCAGAGCTTGTGTCTTTGAAGGGCAGAAGGCAACGCAGACAAGGAAATTCAGGTATGCTAACACAGAGCCAGTCCAACCTCAGTGTTCAGGGATGGCAATGCAGGAAACCAGAGTCAAGTCACTGTTTTCTGCCAGATCAGAATTGGTGTTATTGAACAAAACAAGATAAAAGACTAAATAAATGCTCTTATTTTTAAAGCACAACACGAGATATCCCAAATAACGCCTTCAAAAATCATACAAGAAGGACTTAAGACATATCTCCTTTTGCACCAGAGGTTTTGAGTCCTAGGTATTAGCAAGGGAAATCTGTGTTTTGATCATGATAGGACCAGCCAGGCATTTGACTTCAAAGTACACTAAGCTAGAGCCTGCCCTCAGGTTAGATGCTCAGTGAAATTAAATACAGTACTTAATCGGAAGTTAATGTCTGTGACTCCTCAAAAGGTCAGCTTTTTTGCATGCGCACGTTTTCCAAGTCAATGGCTTCAGAAGGAAAGACTGCATTCTTCTCACAAGGTCTCTGGCATGACTTTCCATTTGAATTAAGAGTTGCTAATGTTTATTGCACAGAGTATGTCAGTCCTGCTTAAGAATAAAAACAATTGGAAGAAATTCCACTTCCTCACATTCTCCCTTCAGAGTAGATTTCACCTTCTTTAGAGAAGAAAGTCTGGTTTTGCTGTAACAATTCAGGATAAAGAACAAGCTTCCTTTATTTATTCCTTTGTTAATCATATGAGGTTTAACAAGGCCAAGTGCCGGGTCCTGCACTTCAGTCGCAACCCCATGCAACGCTGCAGGCTTGGGGAAGTGTGGCTGGAAAGCTGCCTGGCAGAAAAGGACCTGGGGGTACTGGTGGAAAGCCAGCTGAACCTGTGTGCCCAAGGTGGCCAAGAAGGCCAACAGCATCCTGGCCTGTATCAGAAATGGTGTGACCAGCAGGAGTAGGGAGATGATTATGCCCCTGTACTCGGCACTTGTGAGACTGCACCTTGAGCGCTGTCTAGTTTGGGGTGCCACAGGGTAAGAAGGACACTGAGGTGCTGGAGCAGGTCCAGAGAAGGGCAACCAGGCTGATGAGGGGTCTGGAGAATGTCACATGAGGAGCACCTGAAGGACTGTTTAGCTTGGAGAAGAGGAGGATGGGAGGTGACCTCATTGGTTTCTACAGCTACCTAAAAGGAGGTTGTAGTGAGGCTGGTGTTGGTCTCTTCTCCCACGTAACTAATGACAGGACAAGAGGTGATGGCCTCAAGTTGCACCAGGGGAGGTTTAGATTGGATATCAGGAAGAACTTTACTGAAAGATTGGTTAGCCATTGGAACAGGCTGCCCAGGGAAATGGTGGAATCACCATCCCTGGAGGTGTTCAGAAAATGCGTAGATGTGGTGCTTCAAGACATGGTCTAGGGGTCAGGGAGATGTTGGGATAAAGGTTGGACTTGATGATCCTAGAGGTCTTTTCCAACCTAAATGATTCTGTGATTCTATTCTATTTTAGTCATTTAAGAAGTTTAAAGTTTTGTTGTTCTGTTTTTCAGGATTCAAGTGGCATTCTTCCTTGTGATTTAGACTAGTGAGGTTCCTGAGCATAGGACACTCCAGTCTTTGGGAGCCCCAAGTTCAGGTGGATCTTCAGCGAGAAGGTATAAAAGGAAGCATCTCCAGTAGAAGAGACAGGCAGGCTTGAAAGCATGCCAAGAGACAGAGAAACTCAAGGTGCTCTTTCACTGCCACGAGGACTAGATAAACTTCCCCACCTATAGTTTGTTAAAATTTCCTGTAGAACAGAAAGGCAGGCAAAATAATCAAGAGCATCTGCAGAAAAAGCTCCTGCTCAGTTCAAACTGCACTGGGGTTTAGGAGGGAGTGGAGTTTTTCCCATAAGCAGCTCCATCCTCACTTCCCCTAGACGGGGCAGGGCAATGCTGTTTCAAGCTCTTGGGTTCAGTCTTAGTCACATCTGCTTCATCTTCTGTAATACCAAGTGACATTACCTACATTTCTTGCTACTACACTAAGAAGATGGAAAGAAAAACTCTAAAACACGGTCAAACTCCCATGGGAGTTAGAGGCAGAACTTCATAAACTGATTATATTAAATAAGTAGGTTTAAGAACCTACTTTAACATGAAGAACCTTGTCTTTAACATGAGTGCTGTTCCTGGACTAGAAATTGAGAGAAACCAACTTTGCTGTACACCAGCAATACTCTCACTACTTATCTTTTTAAGTCTGTAAAAGCTCAAAACATAATTGCAATTGTGCAATTTTGCATCAACACCTGCTTAACAAAGCCAGTGGTCACAGGGATGCAAGAGGCAGATCTACACATTGTAGGAACACGATTTTGTTTAACAGAAGCACAAAATAATTTGACAATTCCTGTCCCTATCAGAAAGCTTTCCTGAATTTAAAAAAAGTTCAGAAGTTCATGTGAACTCCGTTTCCAGAAGCTATGCTGTGGTTACAGTTCTGATAATTTTTCTATTTGAGAATGGAGTTGTTTGGGGTTTTTTTTCAATCAGAAAATATAAATATATTGTACTAAAATTCTTTTCAGTACATTACAAGCCTAGAAAGAAATGGACAAAGATATTGAGGGCTTACTCTTTTCTTTTTAAATCACTAAAAAAAAAAATAAAATCCAGCCAGCAGCCAGCTAATAATCTTATAATAACTTCAGCTCTGCATTCTCCAGCTCTTCTTTTTCTCAGTCACACACCAAGCACTTATATGGCACTTTTTGTACTATGAATTTTAATAAAACCAGCAAAAGAATTGGGAAAGAAGCTAATTTCTCTACATGCCTCTGGCAAACAGGAAGAATTCAAGAATAAGTTAAAAGATATCTTTCTACTACCGAAAATTCATTTTCCATAACAAGACACTGTCATCTTCCCAAGGAGCCTGTAATTCCAAGATAAAGATGAAAAGATGTTGTTTTATCGTAATGACAAGTATCTGCATCCATATTTATTTTGTGCTCCGACATCACCGTACAGTTTGTATTGTCATGGTACATTGAAATGTAGGAAAACATTTAGTTATTTCAATAACAAGAGAATAAAGGATAAAGTACCAAAGGGAAACAGCACAGCACAATAATTTCCGAGTATCCCTAGGAAAATATTTGACCCACATACAGGGAATAGAGAATGTCGTTTGTTTCCTTGCAACTGCTTTTTCCGTTTTCCAGTGGCCAGGCCAGGCACTTTAACCACCACGTAGCACAGCTTTCCCTGTCAGGCAGCCGCTTTGCTCCGGCTACACAAATACAACCAGGACCAGCGAGCACATCTGGGGATGACCCCAGAACTGGGCAACTAGTTCAGGATGTCCCAAGTGCCCAGATCTCACCCAGCTTGGTGGGCTTAGTCCTACTTGGTCACTGGTTCAACAGCACATGGGTGGACACGGGGCAGCGTTTTTGGGTATGGCAATCCTGGAATGTTGTCAAAAAACTAAACAATAGCTGGTTACTCCCCCTGGTAAACGGCTTAATCACTTTTCTGATAAAATTCAGAGTGGCTGCCTTGGAGATGTCTTACTTGCCTGTTACACCGCTATATACATGTCAGATAGCATTATGTTAGTGGCTTAACTTCCCCCTTGTTTATAAGCTCACTGAGGTTATCTTTTCACCTTCTTGTTTAAATAAATTCTGAATGTGTCAGTATCAGTGCCTCTACCACAGATTAATAGAATCAGCCAAAAGGATAGCTGACATTTTTGTTGCCATAGAAACTGGTCATGATGTTACACAGCTTGTCTAGTTCCCATTTGCCATATATCTAGCCAGCTTCTGAACACCGTCCCCTTTTGTTTCATGAGGAATTACATTAAAATATTAAAATATAATTCCATCTTAGTTCAGTCCCCATTCTGTAGCAAAGAGGATTATGGAATATTAAGATACTTCCTAAGGAAAGTGCAAAGTGATGATAATATTGCTGTGTGGCTTATGTGCATTCCAGATTAAAAGAAAAAGAAAATACAAGTGGAGTAATTTATCCCAGACCCCTATATCCCAGTTATCCTCCATTCAAGTATCTCCATCAGCTTCAAATAAACAGGCTTTTCCTCGCTGAACCTCAAAGTGGATGTACTTCAAATATGATTGTACAAGACAAAAAAATAAAAAAACAAAAATAAAAAGACATTAGTGAAGATATTTTTTAATACACCATCGACATTTTTCTGCATAATGTGTAACCTTCTCAGTGCTGCTATCAAGCTCCCGCTCCGCAGAGGCATCGCAGCCTCGAGAGAAAACCACTCACATAGAATTAAGATGTGAAGTTTCAGCACTTAGCGATGCAGTGTGGATGTATATTGTGCCAGAGGGCACTGTACACTTGGAGAAAATGCAAAGCAACTCAAGCAAGAACAATATCTAAGGACTGCAAACCGTCATGGCCCTCCTCTACCTCTCCCAGACAGACTAATTCTTGTTATTTTAGAGGAGCCCATATGCTAATAGGGGGATTAGGGTGGAAAATAGATTTTGGGCAGTTCGTTTTCCCCTCTTTTAATATAGATATCAAAAAAACAGCTGCCAGATAGCAGCTCCTGCTCCAATGGGACTTCTTCCATCCAAAACAGCAACATCTGGACATCACTCTGGTCACCCAGAGACATCCAAACCCACATTCTGGTTACCTCAGTCTGCAGGTAAACACCTGTGTCATTGTCACCTTTACCAAAATCTATCCCTGTCACTGCAGTAATCCCAACACTGAGTTTGATCCTTATTTAGACCACTAAGCACCATTTTGGTTCGATTTCCCCTGTTCAAGTAAGCACCTGCCCCTCGTTATGGTGGCCAGGGACTTCTCCAAGCTGCCCTCGGATCCTATGGTAACAAGCATAAGTAGACAAGTCAAATTGCACAGAAACTCCTCCCTGGTTTCCATACTTTCAAGTGCAGTCACGAGGAACAGCATCTCAGGGCTTCCTGCTATTGCAACCATGCGAGAAACTCCTACAGAATGTCTATTTTACTTCACCCATGAGCATGCAAGGAGCTACTGACAGATGTCAGATATTAAGCAAAAATTTTGCCCCGAGCAAAGCACTGGATGCTCAAGCTCACAAGTAGCATGCCATGCCCTTTGAAGATATTCATGCCCAGCATCAGCCTTTTATTCTCCCTATGGTTCATAATTATGCTCTGCTTGGGGCACCACAAGACTGAGTACATGTTGCTGGCAGCTTTCAGTGGGTCCCACAGAGTAGTCCTGCATCTGCTGAGCAATATTCCTGTTCCCTTCCCTGGGATGTCCCTGTCCACATCACTCCAAAAAGAGCTTGGTCACAACAGCCCGATGGCAGCTGGTGCTTACATGGCTGTGTGGGTTGGAAATAGAGAAAAGCAATTTCAGATGAGGTTTGATGGACTCACAGCCTCTCTGCAGCACTGGAAGAGTCCTAAGAGCTGATATATGGGATGGAAGGAAGGCTCATACCACTGTTTAAAAAAAATAAATTATGAGGAGCAGCTAATGGAACTGGGACTGTTTAGTCCAGAGAAGAGAAGGCTGAGGGGAGACATTATTGCTCTCTACAACTACCTGAAAGGAGGTTGTAGAGAGGTGGAGGGTGGTCTCTTCTCCCACATAACTAGTGATAGGACGAGAGGAAATGGTCTCAATCTGTGCCAGGGGAGGTTTAGACCAGATATTAGGAAAAATTTCTCTACTGAAAGAGTGATCAAGCCATGGAATGGGCTACCCAGGGAAGTGGTGGAGTCCCCATCGCTGAAGGGGTTCAAAAACCATGTAGATGTGGCACTTCAGGACATGGTCTAGTGGTCATGGTAGTGTTGGGTTGATGGTTGAACTTGCTGATCTTAGAGGGCTTTTCCAAACTTAATGATTCTATGATTAAAAAAGCCAGGCACAGCCCCTGCAAGAAGCACAGAAAACCACTCTCCTTCCCAAAAGCTAAAGAGATATCCACTCTTTTGAGCCAAAGAGATGTCCATCCTTCATGTCCTCCTGACAGAGAAAACCCAGTCCAGTTACTCACACTTCGTAAATGTTACCCAATCATACCTTTCACAATACTCCATTCTCGTCATTTGCACGAGAGAGGACTAAGGGGAAGGATGGGGAATAACGAGGGCTGCTGAACAATGCAAGCTGCAGAGGAAGCCGCTTGTTGTCTTGAATTTCCTGGGTTTGATGATCAGGTTAATTTGCATGCCTGGTTGCATCAGCATGTTGAGTTATGCAATGTAGCAAGCTGTCGCACTGTACAAAGCATGACGTATCCTCTCATTGATGCATGAAATTAAAAAGATGTGGTTTGCTGGGTCACCCACAGATAAACGAAACTTGATTTTCAGTCAATCTCCTTTTAATTATATTTAAACCTTGCAAGATCGGGGGAAAAGTAAAAAAGAAAAGACGGTTCAAATACCTGCTCATGCACTATGAGTAAGTAATTCCAGCCAGTCAATGCTAAAAGTAGGTGTAACAGCATGGGTATTTTCTTGCCATTTTTGACACACTCATGGTGCTTGTTTGTCCCATCCCAGCAAGGCAGGCAGGGAGCAGGCAGCCTTGATGGGGCACCCTGGGATGGCAGGAGGCTGCTCCAGCTGTATAAACTGTGAGTATTTATCCTAAACCAACACAGAAATGGAGCTGGAGTGGCAGCACCTCTGCTAGAGCATGGTTTGGGTCCATTTCCTCACATTGCTGAGATTGGCAGGGATCATAGAATGGTTTGGGTTGGAAAGGACCTTAAAGATCTTCTAGTTCCAACCCTCTGCCTTGGGCAGGGACACCTCCCACTACACCAGGTTGCTTAAAGCCCCATCCAACCTAGTCTTGAACACACTCAGTGATGGAGCATCCACAACTTCCCTGGGAAACCTGTGCCAGCGTCTCACCACCCTCAGCAAAGAGCTTCATCCTTTCATCTAATCTACATCTACCCTCTTCCAATTTGAGCCCATTACCCTTTGTCCTGTCACTACAAGCCCTTGTGAAATGTCCCTCCCCAGCTTTCTTGTAGGCCCCCTTCAGATACCGGAAGGCTGCAGTTAAGTCTCCCTGAAGCCTCTCTTCTCTAGACCAACCAACCTCAACTCTCAGCCTGTCCCCATAGGGGAAGTGTTCCAGCCCACCAGAGGGTTCTCCAGAAATGTCTGGAGATCTTCCCTGGACTGAGACTCCACAACCTGCCTGGGCAACCACCGGTAGAAAACAGTTGCTGGGAATGCCGCTTCTTTCAGGCGGAAAGTACTTCTATTAGCAAACCCTAGTTAAGAAGATCTAGAGGGGAACCACATGCATCCCAGTGCTGGTTGAAGAGTTCACATTCTTGAATTTACAGTTGCTACCACAAGAACTTGTTCTTCAGGTATGCCATTAGCTATCCCTCCCTTTGCTCAAGAAAGCAAATCTTTATGTTTATATTCTTCTGACTGTGCTAAATCTCTTAAGTCCAAACACATATTCTTGTAGCAACAGAGATGGCAGCAGGTCAGCACTCGGCAGAGCGGGTCCCACAGAGCTGGGTGCTCTGCAAGTAGTGGTCCATAGAGTCAGAAAAAGCAACCCACTCTCAGTCACAGCATGAGCTGTGGTTGCTGTAAGACAGACTAGGACCTGGAAATTCTGCAGCAAAGACAGGAGCAACTGCAAGAGGTTAAGAAAATTATTGGAGCCTTAGGAATAAGCCTCCTCACCTCGTCTCTGGCTTTGGGGAGATTCCCTATGAATCAAGGACAATCATCTAGCAAGGCTGGAAAGGATCAAAGTTGCCCTCAGCAAGCACAGAAGATGTTACATGTGCCCTCTCCAGGCACCCTGCAAAGACAAGAGCTTGACTTTGCAAAGTCTATTAGCTTCAGCTGTAGTAGAATCAGGCTGCAGATTTTAAAAACAATTTACCAAGCATGCAATTGAAGGAAGCCTTGAGGGTGGGTTTGGTTTTGGAGGAGTTCCCCCCCACACCTCCTTTACAGAAAAAGGGAAAGTGAAGGAATAGGCAAAGGGTCCAAAAGAGCAAAAATTAAGATTTTCCAGCTCTTTTTATAGGTAACATTGGACTTGGCTCAGTACAGACAGCGGCTGGCAGAAGATGCAGTAGATTCATGCATTACCTTTCTGGAATATAAATTATTCCCCCCAGGAATGGAGACAAGAAGTAAAACTTATCCTAAAAAATTTATTACCGTAATCATTTTTAAAGAGTTGCAGAATCTACTGGGTTTCACTTTGGGATGAGGGTGAGATGCAAATGGTGCCCAACACTGACGTTGCCATGGCAACAACTTGTTGCTGGACGTAAAAATAAAAATGCTTTCTGTCACTCTGGGAACATAAATCAATAATTGCCAGGGTAAAACGAGGGTTTGTTCTGCCATGCCATATTCACATGACTTGTTAATTAAACTCACACCATTAAGGCCTGTGCTCAGAGTGTCGTTGTCCCCTGTGGGTAACATGGGGCCTTGGGAGCCAGGACAGAGTGAGATTCATGCATCACTTCAACCCCATTTTAACCTGCTCTGTGGGACTAAGTGGTCTATGGTCCACACGTTCACTTCTGCACAGTAGAAATTATGTCTTTGGCATCCATTTTTACATATAAGCATGAAGGGTCTTTTATTTAATCATTAATGTCCTGTCTTGAGAGCAACTAAAGCCATTCAGGAGGAAAAGGAAACATATACAAGTAATATTATTAGGTAGCATTATCAAAGATATATTTTATCTACTATACACAATAGAAGTTTTCCCATTCTTACGCAAACCACTGCTCAGACCAGCACAGCCAGTGATCTTTAGCAAAACCACTCCTTGGGACTAAAAGTAGGCTGCAATACGTGCACAAAACTACCTATTACATGCCTGTGAACCACACAGACCCCTGTGAAGCTTTGATTTTGTCCAGGAATAAATTAGAAGTGAGGTACCTTCAACATCTGAACTACATGACTCACAGCAAACAGGAAAAAAAAATTGTTGAAACATATACCTATATATTTTTTTCCCCTTCAGTAAATAAACTAGTTCAATCTAAGAAAAGTAGGAGAAAAGATAAAGCACGAAGCTTTATCTCAAGTCAAAATGGCACCACGTGAGGTGGCTCCGGATCTGAAAGTCTCTCTAGCCTGAAGTTACAGCAGGGTCCACTCCACGCCAAACTGGTCCATGACAGAGAGCACGTAAGAACAGCTTGAAGCCACTGCCACTTGCTCCCACAACTGGTTAGTCTGGCTTTAACGCCACACCAGTAGAGGTGGCAAATCCCCTTTCTCCCCATGTCCTCCTTGCAGGCTCCCCGCTAATCATCAAGCATTTCCATCTCAAGTGGAGAACTGGGAGGTTAATGAATATTCACAAGTCACATCTGCAGCCTAAACATACAGGAATCATTTCAATGAGTCATGTATTTATAGCAAGAAATTTCTATTATTAGAAATATAATTAGGGCCTGAGAGTCATACGCACAAATTCTAATCTACTTGAATGAAAGAACACGCAAGTACCCCAAAGCAGAATTTATCCTCCTGTCGTCAGATAAAAAAAAGAAATAAAAAAATATTCTGGGTCTCTGCCTGGATACAATTTTCAACAAGAAAAAGGAAGAAGAAAAGACTCTGGTTTAATGAGTCAACAGGTAGCTAAGGAAATTCGTTCTGAAAGTCCTGAACTCAGTTGGCAGCAATGAAATTCAGAGAAAAATTACAACATTTTTGCCATAACTGATAATCAAGAAAAACAGATTAATGGCTTTTAGAATAATACAAAGCAATGAAATATGCAGAAACTCATTAATATATCTATTATGTAAGAGGTTGTGAATCATAAGCTTTTGTGTTGCTGGAAAAGAAACACTAAGCAAGAGGTTTGGATTTCAATAAAACTCCTAAGTAGCATTTAATATGATGCAAGAGCTATAATATGATAAAGTGTATCCCTGTCTTTCAAGAAATTCCTTTATAATGGAACATTTCTCATTTCAATAACTTCATCTGGGATAAAACAATAATCTATCATATTGAGTATCCACTTTAAGGAAACCTAATAAAATGTTATTTCAAACAATGCACATTTAGCTGCCTGCTAATGCGAAAGATACCGCTCACCGCATGTTGCAGTGCTCGTTCTCCTGCCTTTTTAACTCAGAATGACACTAGATTTTGCTAATTTTGAACAGGGACCTCAAATGCGGTCACTTCACTTCTGCTGTTTCCACACTAATAAATGCATTATGAGAGTTTAGAATGAATTACTAGGCAGAGTTTGACTTCTGACTAGGAATCTTATTAAAGCACTGCTTCAGGGGAAGGTTTTTAATGCAGCATAAGTTGTTGTGGCAGTTTTTACAGATGGTGTGGCAGTTTCCCCTTCTTACTTTTTCCCCGTCCAGTTTCAGATTAAAGATGGGGTACTGAGCAGTTATGTAACATGAAGGAACCCAAATCCTTCCCCTGCTATCCTCAATCTCTCCAACACAATTCCCAGCACTTCCATCTTTGTTTTTAGACTTTGCCAATGTCGAACTTTGTCACGCAACCCTGTTATTTCTCACCTTACATAAATAAATTTGTTTTCACCATAACGCTGTGCTACCTCATTTCCAGAAACTACTGGCACTGAAAGCAAGATAGGCATGTAGCAAACTGCTTCACCAGACCACAAGAGCCTACCAAGAAGTTCACTTGAGCTGTCTTACTAAATCTCCACACATGTTCAGATACGAAAGCATTTGGGAGGAGTCATAGGTTCATCTTAAAACCTTGTGCTTTTCATGGCCAAATCTTGTCTAAGTTGATAACTGCAGCAGCTTTCATGCTAATTGGTGACATTTCCTTCGGGACATCACCATTGGTTATACATTAGTGTCAGTGCATGTAAACCGGCTTGTTTTTATTCTTGTGCCGTCTGTCAGCAATAACAAAGGTGGGAATTGCCAGAGCTGTCAGTGGATGTGCTTTTGTTTTCTCTCTAAGTGGTTATTAAATCCACCTTTCTGTGACACTCCCACCACCTTTGTCTGTAAATTTGTCAAGGTATCAGTAAAACAATCACAGCAAAAATTAGACAGCACAGCTGGGGAGCAGAGGAACAGTTTGGTGACATCCACATCCACTTCTTAGCAACACCCCCAGCCAAACCATCACAGGGAGGCAACGCAAAGCAAAAGCAGCAGCAAAAAGCAGCAGTCTCGAGAGAAACTCCACACCCTGATCCCCAAAGCAAATGACCTGATGAACACGAGTTCTCCATAGAAAACGCCTTCTAGGAAACCTAACACATGTAAAACATAGAGAATAATCTGGAACTTGGAAGAAAAATCCAGAGTTGTATGGACTATAAAAAGACAAAGTGACTTTAATCTTTACTTTTAGGACTTTGATCTTCAACTCTCCGCTCTCCCCACCACAGTAGCTACGGGCATCTCTGCACCTTTGTGCATTACAGCACAAAGAAGTTACCTCTGACTCACCACCAGCCCCAGCCCTAACCACAGGGGTGAGGAAGTTACTTAAATTTCAGCTATTTAAAACGCAGAAAGTAGCTCAACTGCTGCTTACATAAATACTTTTGCCACAGAGCGGATTCACGCAAGTCTCCATGCAAATACTTCCACAATTCCCCCAGATCAACCAAACTACAAACCTGCCCTTGTTTTACAGGCCACATGCATTTCTGTAGAATTATACTTCAAGAAAGTACATAATTAAAGAAAAAAAAAAAGTACCTTTTTTCATTGCAGAGTTGCTCCCACTCTCAGCATCCAAAACACTGACAGATTTAGCCAGAGAGGATAAAACAACATCGATGGTCACCACAAATATTTCACAGCAGCAGCTCAGTTTTTCTTCTGCCTCACACCCTCCAAAGCCAGCACGTACTGGGGGAGCTGGGAAAGCTCGTCCTCCTCACAGGAGGCACCTGGTCCCACCTGAGATCCCCCAGAAGGAGCAGGGGCTGCCCAGGTGGGGCTGAGGCCTTGCCCAAAACAAAGCCAATTTTCAGCCCCCACAGTGAGTCCGCAGAGCTGATGGTTATTACACGCACATGGCTCGGCGGCTTTGCTTGCCAACAAAGTGCGATTGATACCACCTGTCTCCAAATCCACACCAGTCACTGTTACACCTTCAACCAACAAGTAATCCCCTGAGCTTCTATTCCCTTGGTGGTCAGGGAAACGAGTTTGGTCCTTCTTTGTAACTCAGTGTGAATATTTTTTTTTAAGATGTCCTCCTGAACATCTCAGCCCGGAGAAGGCCCCAGGGAGAGCTTACTGTGGCCTTCAACACTTAAAGAGGGCCCGTCAGAAAGATGGGGACAGACTGTTTAGCAGGGCCTGTTGCAACAGGACAAGGGGTGATGGTTTTAAACTAAAAGAGGGAGATTTAGACTAGATAGAAAGAAGAAACTTTTTACAATGAGGATGGTGAAACACTGGCCCAGGTTGCCCAGAGAGGTGGTCGCTGCCCTATCCCTGGCACCATTGCAGGTGAGGTTGGCCGGGGCTCTGAGCAACCTGCTCTAGTTGCAGATGTCCCTGATCACTGCAGGGGGGGTTGGATTAGATGACCTTTAAAGGTCCCTCCCAACCCAAATCATTCTATGATCTTTGAGTAGCCGGGATCGCAGAGAAATCTCACGTTTTACTTGGCTGCATAGACTGAGCAATGTTTCTTGGAGACCAAGACTAGTCCCTGGTCATGTTCCTGTGCAGAGCCCAAAGGAGATGCACATCCAAGAACCAGCCCCATCCCAACCCATCCCCTGCCACAAGTGAATATTATGACCAAGGCTATCTCAAAAACACATCTCTCTGACTCCGTTCATGGCATTTTTACATACATGAGGGCTGCACGGTGCTTCTGTGCCAGGGGGTGAGCCAAAAGAGTGACACCTACACTGGACATTGATGAGAGGGAAGACTGGTAATTGATGTATCCCTGCAGAGAGTTACTCCTCAGCCCCAAACCAGCAGCCAGGAAAGCCCAGCCTCTGCCCAGAGGAGTTTTCCCCAACTCAAGAGACCTGGTCTCTCTCCAGCTGGTCTGGAGAGCCCACTTGAGCATTCCTGTGCTGATACCTTCACTTTGTGACAGGCCCTTCTCAGAAGCTGCCGTCAAAGGATGTTTTTGTGGAAAGACTAAAAATATTAACATAGATTCAATCAACAGCTTAGCTTGATGTAGGAGATCTCAGAAGGGCTCAGAAGACGAATGCATATAAAGTGTGCAAGATGACTTGAGACAACAACCTGATAACATCTTCTGTATTTTAAACAGGGCTGAAGAATTTCAGTGATAATCATTTATTCAAGAACTTCAGCCCCTTCACTGTCCACAAATACTTTTAATGAGTTACAATGTTCATAGATTTATTGTTTCCTTTTGTTCATTTCCTTTTTTTTGGTCTAAAAATTCTTCTCAAGTAATTCAGCACAGTGGAGCTACACTAATAAGCTTTGTAGCCAAGCAAGTCACATGTTGGTTGTTTTGGTCCTCTAAAGGCTAAATTGTAGCACTAAAAAAATAAAAAGAAATCAAGTTTCTCCTGTGGTCACTGAAAAATTAACTTTCTGCAACTCTGAAAACAAACAAAATTGTCCCAACATGGGACATCACACCTTGGCACTGAGAAGAACAGATACTTTCCCCCCTCATGCAACAGCTTTATGCCTGACGAAGAAATCCTGAGTAATCACCACAACTTGTTCCTAGAGGAATATTTTAGTTTCCCTTATGGGTTTTTTCTGGGTTTTGTGTTTTTTTTAAAGGAGCCTACCGTCCTGCTCTGTGACTTGTTGGCACTGGCACATATAGAGACTTTATGCCGTGGTTTTAATTTGCATTCTCCAATGAATATATGATTAGCAATTGCATTTATAATTAGTAGTTTCGTCATTTAAAGTTCACCAGTTTTGCAGCCAATTATTGAATAAAAAGCTGTTTATTATTTTCAATATATTATTACTTTATTATGGCTCATTGCTTTAAAATACTTAGTTTAATCCTTCGCAGGTCCTTAAACACAAATATGGCAGCTATTAGCAACCTCTTCAGTCAGGCATAAAATTGTACCCACAGGCCTCATAAACAACGGAGTGCTTTGGAGAGATTAAATCAGTGTATACAGCTGCGAGGGAGGCCATTAGGAAATACATTCTCATTCTGCCTTAGTGTTATTTTGTTTTGCCACTGCTCTCTTGTCAAATCTATCAACTACCTGTACTCTCGTCTCCATAAATACGAGATGTCATCTCACTAGGTCCATCCATCAGAAACATTTCAGTCAACATACAATTACATCCTGCAGTCTCCTGCTAATATCCTAATTTCTATCATTTGTATTTCAAACAGGACAAGCCGACTGGCAAAGAGCGGAGCTGCGCAAAGGCCAGAATGATCGATCTCCTCTGCAACCAGGACAAGAGCTGCAGCTCTTAGCAAACTTGGTGTTTATGCAGTAAGAACAGTTGTCGTTCCTGCAGCACTCCTAAGCACCCTTAGAATGGCAATCCCCCTTAAAACACACAGAAAGATGGACTTGTGATGTGAAAACCACCTTGCAGCCTGTCAATCGCAGAGAAGATACCTGGTTTTGCACGTGCATCTTTGCTGCACATGTACCGGGGTATCCCAAATGTCCCTCCGGCTGCTTTCCCTCTCACCCTCCGCAGCACCGCACAAAATTATGTGCTCAAAGACAGGTAAGCCAATGATGACAGAGTTCAATATTTGTTCTCGGTAGCACCTGGTGTAATTCTCCTCCCTTTCCCATCCACCAGATTATTTTCCCTAAATCTGTAATCCCCTTGAAATCATCAGGTGAGCCATTTTTCCATTATATCCCTGACTCAAGATTGCCAAGAGCTCCCCACAGAGCCAAAGGTAAGTGCGCTATTTGCTAAAGGACAGAACAATCTCAAACGAGGAGGAACTTGTATGGGAAGTAAAAAATATGACACAATTATAATGTAAATTATAGTGGCTGTTTTAAATCCCCTGCCAGCGAGACATGAGGTTACACCACATGTTTCTGAGGCAAGGGGAGAATTGCTTTCTCGCCTGGAGAAAAGACAGTAATATTAGAACAACCGGAAAAAAAAAAACCCCAAAACCAACAAAGCAAATCTGTATCTTTGGTGTAATAAATATTGGCACTACTTGGCCATTTCCCAAGTACTGCATTCTGTACTGAGATGCAGAGTTGCAGATCCTGTGGTGCTGCAACATTTGTTGTGGAAAATCAAGGTAGCAAAAGCAGCAAAGACAAAGAAAAACTTCTTTGAAATACCAAAAAAAGGAGTCATATTCTGTTTATTATATTTCAAGCCTGATTTGGCCATCTTATCCAGTTTCTCTTATCTAGTTTCTCTTCTCCTGTCTGCTCTGAAACAATATTGTAAATGAGAGAATAAGTATTTAAATAAATCATAATACTGAAGTCCTTTGAAATATGTTGCTATGAAACGATAATAATACACATTATTGCTGTTGTTTTATTATTATTATGAAATGCCTTCTGATATTTAGTGCATGGAAAGTGACACTTGCTGGCATCTTTTGCCCAACTTCCATGCCTGCTCCTAGGTGGGACATACAGCTCAGTACCATGTAACACACTCCTCTTGATGGACCTGCTGGGATTATCTCCTAGGATGTAACTAAGGAAGACAATGGCTTTCAAAGCTCTTATCTCATCTCTTGCCTTGCTTTGCTTCCTTAATCTTTTCCTGATGTACTCTGGTAAACACTGCACTTAGCCACCCTTGCTCTAATCAGTTGACATTAGATCTAACACCCATCTTTCCTTAATGAAATTTTCTCCTCACAAGCCGACCACATGGCATCAGGCAGGTCTAGTTGGCCGTAGCCAGCTTCTCTTTTTAATTACTCACCTTGTCAGCTGCAGAGGGAATTCAGACAGAAATGGTTTAAATATGCATTATACATAATCCATACTTACAGCTAAAAATAAATTCCACATATTGAAATATCATCAGCTACTTCATCCGTTGTAGATCACATGAGATTTCCTGTCTCCTCCCACTCAGAAGAGCCTAAAGAAAATTATACTTGTGGTTCAGGATCAAATGCCAAACAATTCCCAAATCTCCACATCTGTCCTTCGGTAGTTAAAGAATTAGAGGGAAGATCCCAATACAAATTTCTTACATTTAAAGCTATCTTTAAAGTTTGGGGTCTGTTTGTTCAGGATATGGAGCCCACAAAATGCTGTTTTCCATCCAGATCCTTTGATCTGGATCTTCCTAAGCTACATACCAGTTTGGGTTCATTACATATCTTTACGCAGGTTTGATTTCTTTTAAGATAGAAAACTATTATCCAACAAAAAAAGACTGCTGTGACTTCCCTGTGTCCCATTCTAATTTTACTCATTTCAGACCAACTTAAACCCTACCTAGCATTTTTGTTGTTGTTCTCTCACCTTCATCCTACATATCCACCTAAATCAAACACAGTTATACTCCATTTTGTCAGTTTTAAAATCTCTAATGAGAAATCTGAACCAAGGTTACAGTCACCCAGAGAGAACTTCCATGAGGTGACATCAGGAGAACAAGTCAACAAATATTCAATAGTACTCAACAAGAATTCAAGTCAATATTTTACAGTATTCCCATACTCTTGTTCCTACATTTGCAAATGGTATTACTGTAGGTCATCTCTAAATGACTGAGTGGTAAGAAGGCAGGGATAAAAAAGTCACAAACTTGAGTTTTCTAGGTAAAAGATAATGTGAAGGAATAAGTCTTCTGATCTTACGCAGATATACTAATGTTAGGTTTCCAGCAGAGAGATCGAGTCAGAAGCTACTGCCTGTTGTTAGGGATGCTACGTTCTTATGGGAAAAATTAGGAAAAGGCACTATTGCTTCAGCTCAGCCTTCCAGCTCCCCCCAGATAACATCTTCCACTTCTTAAGATGCCACCACTCTGTTTAGAAAGTTTATCTGCAGGAATTGAAAATCTATTAATCAGTATCATCAAATGAGGCCATTGTGCTGCGATAAGGGAAGAATGAAATCCCTTGCCACAACGAGTCAATTAAATTTATGCAATTTAAATGAACTCGGCATCGATAATGTTTTGGGCACAGCCAGCCGTACTCCCCACCACAAACAACCAGGACTGTTTGCCAAGGAACACAGCACCCAAGCAAGGCACTCCCTAGGACACAGTATGATCTGGAAGTGAAAGACTTCGGGCTATGTCTGTTTGAAATGCCATGAGCTCAGCTTCTCTAGAAGAAATGCAGAATTTCAAATAAAATGGAATGTAGACATATTTTGCTCATATGAACTCAGAATGGGTAGAACCACGTACCTTCTGTAATACTGCATTCCCTGCTAATGCACTGGCAGGTCACTTTTTTCCCCCCTTTATTATTTTCTTCCACAAGCTGCTCATGATTTGTGTATTTATTTTAGAAAGCTTAGGCAATAGGTCTTCCCCTATACCTAAGAAATAAAATCAGTATCTCTAAATCTATATGCTGGGCAGGTCTCGTATGGCTATGATATACATGTTGGGCTCCAGGACGGAAGGGAGAAGGAAGGAAAAACACCCAGAGCAGACACACACGAAAACCTACTGATTTATGAATGCAACACTTGGAAAGTGTTGAGCATGCAAATCAAAGCTGCCTTGGAGCAAGTTCATTTTATAGCACCCACATTTGTATGGCAGGTTAATCACAGTGATGCTGACACAGCAACGTCGGGGTAACTTTAATAAAGGTTTGGGGCTTTCTTCATTTTTTTCTCAGTGTATAGTTCCAACTCATTTGGGTCCAAAATTTACATTTGTGAGTGTGAGTTTTCAAAGGTAAAGGAACGGTCAGAAATAAGTGGTCATAATGAGAAAAAAGCCTCTAGATGTAGTATTTCTTTGCATTGTTGGGTAGCCAAGTCACTGCAGCAGGGCATTAACAGATGAGAAATGGGATGTGAAATCAGTGAATTAAGTAATCAGACTTAAAGACAAACAGGAAACAGCACAAGTGGTACAAAATAAAACCACCCTGTAATAACCTTCTAGCATTAGTAATGCAAGATGGTGCATAAAGACGTAAGGACGTTTTCTACATCGGTGCTTCACATTTTTTAAAGTATCTTCCAGCGTTTTTTAACATGACAGGTTTGGGTTAGCGTCTGCTCAGTCTCTCCTTGGTGGAATATAATGACCAGACTACACTAATAATATATATTTTCTCTGCTTTACTCTCTATCTTCCACACAACTGTCTCCAAGCTATACAGAGGTAAAAAAGCCCATCTACTGACCTAAAAGCTATAGGTTCCTTGGGCACAGACAAGCCAGAAGTTGTTCAGCACAGGAGTGTTGATCACTGGCACTGCATTAACAAGCTGGTCCTAGCAAACTCTTCTCAGTCACCTATTAGATATTGTAACTGTACAGAATTATTAACAAAACCTGTGGTTAATAATGCATGTGAGCACGCACACACATCGCAGTCAGGACTGAAATCCTGGCTCTGAACATCTGTCCCAGAGCAGAAATGTCACACGGCTCAGCTAAAGAAACTGCTAGGAGAGCTCAAACAACCAGTCGATCTTCCAACCATTACTGGAAGGTGTTACAGCTTAAATACCTATGGACAAGCTACCACAACCCCTGAGGACTGAAAATTAGTCTGTGACGTATCTTGGAAAGATGTAGTACATACAAGAAAATGTGTCCTATCTGAGAGGTTAAGATGGGCCTCTTTCATTTTAGGAACCGAGCATTCTCATCTGATAGGGCATCAGAACAGCAAGGGATGCAAAGAGCTGCAGTCATGAGAAGCTTCAGACTCAGGTTTTCCAATCACTTAAATCTCATCAAATATATATTCCTACCCCAGTTAGATCAATTAAGATTCCCATCTGCCACATCTTCTTAGTCTCTTAGGTCCTCAATATGTCCACAACCTCATTTTGCTGTAAAATATTGGTGAAAACAAGCCCTGACAGAGGACGATTGTTGTCATTCTACAGGCAAGAAAAGCACTTGAGGACGTGAAGGCAGTAGCTGTTGGTGCTGAGCTGGTGATGAAGCAAGTCTCATCCTTTACACTGCCAACACGCTGATCTTGACCTCTACAGTAAAGTATATCAAACGCATTATTTTGTCTAGTTTTGGACTTGCAGTATCTTTAGTAAGACTTCAAGAGAGGAAATGAGATACAGAGGCACAGCACGTGATGAGCGCATGATTCACTTGTTCAGGCCAATATACAATTGTAGATGTGCTGGAAAACTTCAGGTGACAAGAGTTTACTTAGTACAACCACAGCCACCAATTAGTTTCTTTATCGTAGTCTTACTGGTATATTTACATTAGCAAGTAATTTCCCACAGCAGAAGTAAATCCTTGGCTTCAATCTGGTACTGAGGCTTCTACATCTACACTATATGTATTTCAGGCACTCACTGGGGACTGGATTTAATCCGCTTCCCTCAACCAAACATGCCCACCATGCGCGTGGTTCAAAACTTATCACTGTTCCAGACCTTTTATCTCCATTAGAGGTTGGGATGCGTTGCCTGGGGCAGTTTGTGCACAGCAAAACAGAGCTGCGAACTGAATCAGCACACGATCAGTGGGGACAACGAGAGGACGGGCTTCACAGCCATACTACTGCTCTGAATCAAAACGGAAACGGAGATGTCGTTGTATTACCTACACTTCGACTAGCAAATCTGTGGTGAATAAATTCACTGGCTTTCACTGACTCACTGAGATAGATGTTATGTTTCATTAATGCAGCTACCGCAACCATCCATTCATGTTGAAGAAACACAAACTGTATAAATTGGAAGTGAAGACCCTGAAAGCTGCTGGAAACATGCCCTATGGATGGTATTACATAACAGAATGTGTGCTTTAAATGAGGGGAAAATTAAACTATTCAAGACACTCCTTGCTATTTGCTGTAAAGCCACAGGTTAGCCAACCACAGCAAGATCTCAGTTGTAGCAGCTATTTCTGGTCTAGTTCCTTTGTATCATACGTAAGAGGTTTTCCTTCAGCATCAGATGTAGATTCCATACAACAATCTTATTGCACAGGCTACAGGCCTCGCCAGGATTTCTTTTTAATAAAACCTATCTCTTTCAATTAACTTGATTGGATGTGTTAATGTTTTGGGACTTGATTAATAATCCCGGGAGATAATTGTGCAAAGGTCCAGAGGCACTAAAATGTCCATGCAAACAGGGAATGATGGAAGAACTGTAAATGCAATCTATAACGCTCAGCACAGCAGCAAGCCCAGAGCTGTCGCTCTGCTCAGCTGCAAAAAACAAACAACCCATATGCCGTAAGTATAAACTATCTGGTGGCTCAATCTATCATTTCTCTCATGCAACTGAACAAGAAACAGAATCAACAGTGCAATACCTTACTGAAGGAGTGCTTTCATCCTTTGGCTTTAATTAGAGATTTATGGGAAGTAAAGCTCCAGCTATAAGCGTACTGAAATCCGGATACATGATCCTTTGCTTTTATCCTGCTCTCCAAATAATGTTGGAGTTACGCAGCAGAGAATTTGTATCCCAAATACAGCACAGGCTTTGGTAAGCTATGATTCCTCTGCCGTAAGACAGAGCAGGCACTTGATCGAAACAACCTACAGCATTGACGCCTTGTAGTGAGCCCAGGTCTAGAGGACAACTTCTGCATCTGCTCGTCTCGTTTACAGAGCAGGAAACTTTTCAGAAAAATTACTTTTAGAGAGTTGTTTCTTAATCATTGCTCATTTGGATCTGCTCCTGACAACACAAATACAATAAAGACCCAATAGACCAGGCAAGGGATGTAGGGTTGGCTGCCATCAAGCTTCAATGCAACTCACCAAAGCCACTGCAACCCCAGTGAGTCTTCCTTCCTGCATACTGCAAACCAAGGCATCTTTACTTACTTGAAGACCTAAGACATAGAAAATGGAGAGACAGGAAAAGGCTATACTACAACCAGTGCTGGTGCAAGAGAATCTTCTTACCTCAACCAGTGAACTACTACAACTTCCCCTTCATTTCCCAGGTTTAGGGGTTTGGTGAATGTAAATTAACCCAGTGACCAGAGAGGCTCCATGCGGCTACCACTACATGTCAGTGCAGGAAAAACCTCAGCAGACAGCCACATTTTCATCTTCAGTCACACCACCAGCTCCCTTTGTGTATCATGGTCATGATCTCATAGATAAAGTGACAAAATATTTACAACTAGAAGGCTACTAAATTTAATTCCCAGTGCTCACAAACATCTTTCGCACAGCAAATCCTTTCTATCTTAAATTCCACACGCTAAACCTTAATTACTGCTGTCTGACAAAGTGAGAAATTGGACTGGAAATACAATTTTGAAAATTATCAAAGTGACAGAGGTGACTCACAACCATCTTCAAAAGCAACTTTAGGCAATATCTCAAATAAAACAGTTCATAAATCGTTTTTCTTGAGCTGGAGCTCATGTTGCTGGTTGACCTACAAGGGGCAGAAACCTGGAAGTGACCAGGACTGGGATGTGCTGTGACAGGGGGTGTCACTCGTGTCTAGCATGTGACAACAAGCAATGCCATCAGGAAGCTATGCAATCCATTAGACATCTTGACAAACGCATCTCAGATGATTTGCTATCCTGATGCACAAACTCCTCACCAAGCTGGTAACTTCCTTGAGCAGCCCAGTGACGCTGTAAGCTCTGCAGAATGAGGAGTTGCAAGTGATTTCTTGTTACATCTATGCTCTGGTTCACAAAGTTAATTCTGCACCTGGGCTGCAGCAGAACTGCTGGAAAAGTTACCTTGGAAGAGTTATCAACTCATCCTCTGCGTAACTCAGGACATACACAGGAGCCTCTCCCCGTTCCCTAGTGAGCAGAAGGCAGCAACGCATGGGCATGGGGTTGAGGAACAGCAGCTCCAGGCTACTCCCCATGCCACATGTCCACCACAAGCAAACCGGCTTTTGCCATCTCCATTCTCACCTGTGTTCCCACCTGATGGACTGGCCAGGAAGACAAAAGTGAGTCATAAATGGCCTACAAATTCCCTCTCTGCCAGCTTCTCTTTTATGCTCTCTGGCTGAATAAGGGGCTCTGTGAAGCCCCACAAAGCCAGGCACTAAAGGTGGTGGCAGCTGGACCTCACCTGCAGAACGAAGCTGCCCTTCCACCAGCAGACACAGGGGACCCCACACTACAGCTTATTTTCTTTCCCGGTTCCTGTTTGCATTTCCTGCAGTTGTGACTGTGGAGATATTAAATAAACTGCTTGGGGAATAATTTTTAGTAGTCAGAGAAGTCTATTTTCCTCCTACAAGAATAAGAGTAGCTGAAATGCTGCTGTTCGCTTTATTTATTTCAATTCACTGTAGGCAGACAGGGCACACGGAAAACAGCAACCTAATAAAGATGCTGAGGGACAGAGTGGAAACCAAGATATAAAGACTGGGTTGCAACTTTTTTCTCCCTCAAGTCATCCACAGCAACTGCCCAAACCTTCATCCTGTACCTCAAAATCCTAAACACAAAGTAATGCGATCCTTGCTTCCCCCCAAAAGCCACGTCCCTAAGCGGAACAAAATCTCAGGGAGACAACAGAGCTGAGGGTACTTCACAACCCTGTCCTTTGGAGAAGGGGCACTCACCACCTGTACGCTGAAAGACAGCATTTACCTACTGTAATTGCAGAAGACTGTATCTTCACCGATGACAATATATGGTATATAATGCTCCAGTGAAGTGAGATGAATTGAACTCTCCCTTGGTAACAGGCCCTTAACTAGGGTCATTAATCACCTAAGTATCCCAAGAACATCCACTGCCAAGAGGGGACTTTCTGACAGAGAGAGAGATCCAACGCCTACTGCCACTGGGTTAAAGGGAGCGAGGGAGGAAAAAAAACCTCTTTATAAAAAAAAGGGGCCTTCCCCTTAGGAAGTCAGTAGGAGCCACAGCCTCAGGAACAGACCTAATAATTGAATGTTTTCACTCGGATTTAGAGGAGTGCTGCTCCTCCCTATACTTACAAGCTTGGTTTAGATTGCACGGCTTGCCTACAACTGTTGGCCAGCATGTCCTTCCTTCCTAACAGGAGGTGAGGTTATACTGAGCCACAAAAACACATTGCAAAAATCCCAAGGAAAAAGGAATCTTGGGAAATTCAGAATGCAATATTTTGAAATGGGAAAATAAGAGAATTGATAAATATTGCTTTTGAAGGAAAAATAATTTTCAATTCACTTTTCAACCCATTTCAGAAATAATAATCACTTAATACTGACTTCGAAAAAAATCATTAATCATTATCTCTGATTTCAATTTGCCTATCCTTTAGACATACATACAATTTATTACTAAAAGAGCTTGAAAGAAAATATTTCACTCAGTCGATGTCTTTCTTTCCAAAATTTTGTTTTCCTTTTCAGTTAATGAAAATATTTCAGGTTTCAGCTTTTTGATCACCTGGTAACATTTTCAAAATTCCTACTTTTTCCTGTGGTCGGAAAAATTTATTTCCTATCTCACTGAGATCTTACCATTTTCTGATTTCAAAACTTTAAAATGCATATTTCACTGCACTGAACAGTAGTACACTGTGCTTCCCTTAAGGCAGCTCTAGGTACTTTCACCATGTATAAGCACACCGCTACTCTAATACATCCCGGTTTTTTAGCAAAAAAGATCTCACAGGTGGAAATCAGGGGAACAACATGAAAACCAGGTGGTTACAGCAAAGTATAGGTTATGGTCACAGGTAAGACTTTACAACCCCATTGATGCCAACTTTTTTGTAAAAAAAACTAGACTAGACTTTACTAGACTTGACTTTAGTCAACTCAGAGAGCAATTTGGGAGTTGTTCTAAAGACTAAGATACAGATAGAGGACTTCAGCCTCCTAGGTGATGGCTTGAGTTCAGTCAGATGTACTTTCAACTTTCCTGTCAGGACTACGCCAAAGCAAGCTGGAGGAGATCACAGCAGCAGATCTGCTGGGCACACAACTGCAGGAAGCCCTCTGCCCATCTGCTCTGCCACACACCCCATGACACACCAAATTCCACCCAACGTCTCCTCAGCTCCAGAGCACTCAACAGCCAAAGGTCAGTTCAACACCTCCTAGATACAAACTCAACAATGTGATGGAAAAGTCATCTGTCGGATGTCACCAAAGCACACAGACTTTCAGGGAGTTGGTCAGGGAGAGAAAGGCATCTCCCTGTGCACAACCTGCATGACTCCTTGTTCCGCTGGAAACCCTCAATATCACCGCACAAAGTACAACCTTGTGACGAATAGCACAGAACACAGCACATTCTCCACGGATTTGGTCATCAGAACACAATGACACACACTCATTCAAAGTACTAATGGAAACATGTGCTTGTTTTTGAAATTAAGAGTTACAGAAATATTTAAATCTCAGCCCAGGCTCTGCTAAATCACTGTAGATAATAGATCATATTTTAATCTACCAAAGGCTTCATCGATTATCCTGAAATTTGGAATTAGCTAGATGCATTTCATCTGACTCGCTTGTCCTGTACGGTAAAATAATGATGTAATTTGTAATAAATTACTAACACCGAGTTTCAGCAGTGACAAATTGTTTACTTAATTCAATAAAATAGTGTCACTTTTGTAAAGTGCATAATCTTAGAGAACTCAGCTGGTTGTGAACTGCAGGTTATGAAGAAAAACATCCATGTCAGTCCAACATACAGAAGAAATAAGATCTGAAGCAAACTAACTGCATTCCCTCAGATTACTCTTTTGCACTTTAGTGTCACTCTCAATTTAAGTTTTTTCATGAAATCAGCCAGCCTGGAATAGGCAGGATCATTCTCGCTCACTGAGTCTAATATGACATGACTAACAAAAGCAGACACAATATGTCATAGCAATGAATGACTCATCAGACTGGGAAATTCAAAAAAACACCATTTTCTAAGATACAATTTTTGACCTTTACACTCTCCCCCAACTTATTGCAGACAGACCTTTTAGAAACATCTACGAGAGCAAGATGCAATAAAATTTGCCAAAGGGAAGGAAAACGATGGGGGAAAGGGATGGTATTTACCCAATTTTAGCAAGATTTTGTAACAGAGACAGTCATCAAGGAAAGAGCAATCTCAGCCCTCCCGCATCTTTGGCCAGAAATTCCTCCATGACAAATTCTCCCTCTGCTGTCAGCTATTCCAGGGCCCAGGACAAGTGATTTATCCTTGTTACCTTACTTTCTCCATCTCTATAATGAGGACAAAGACACTTGTCTATGTTAGACAGTTTCTGTGACAATTCATTAGTTAATGTTTGTAAAGTGCATTAAAGATGAGGAGCACTATTACTGGTGTGTTTTGCACTAATTTTTATGTACCCGGTCAATCCATTGTCCTCATATCACTGTGCTCTGCAGAAGAACCCCAACTGTGCTGGAAGGAAAGTTATCGCAGCTCGTCCTCGTGTCGCCAACTTAGGCAAAGATCAAGAAAAAGGGAGACGATTGATTCTTACTTTTCCAGACTGATTTGGATTCTAGTGGTGATTAAGCACAAATCCTGCTACGTGTTTCCAGATGAAGCTGTTCTAAAATCAGTGAGGTTCTTGTTCTGTACACCCAAATATTACAGGATGGAAAATTAGGACCGAAGTAATTTTCCAGATTCCTTGTTGCAATAATTTACACTTTATTTTTTCTTCCACAATTTCTATCTACAAAATCTGCATTAAAAATAACATTGACAAAAATTTGGTAAGAATAAGAGATAGCAAATTGAACTGGAGTATTAGAATAACTGGCAGGAAATAGCCTACACATGATATAGATTAATTTATATTTGCAGAATAGAATTGTATTTTTCAGACGATCAAAGTATTTCCTTGATTATGTATATTTTCAAGCAATGAAACCTATTTTCATTTAAACCAGTATTTGAAAACCAAAAAATCAGGCAATCTGCTCTGCTTTCCCCCAGTGGACCTGCTGCGCAGCACACATTATTTTTCCTAGTACTACGGGGTATCTAGGAGAAGAAGCTGCCAGACAGCTTGGAAGTCATATCTCAAGAGATGAGAGAAGACTGTTAAAAGATAGAAAGGAAATGAGGAAAGATCTGAATGCCAGAACGAATACAGGATCCATGCGTGTCAGTGGAAACAAAGATGAACAGAAGATCAGGGGAAGCAGCGTTGAGCCCATCAAGAAAAGCAAGGCAGGAAACCAAAGCCTGAAAATAAGAAGATGAAAGAGGAGCAATGACAGATCTGTGCTGTGGTAAGTAAAAAATAGGAAGGAAAGAGGTAATAGTGCAAAGATTATTAGGAAACCTGAAGAAATCAACGATGAATTTTCTTTGATCATTTGGCTCTCAAACCTGTATGAAATGTCCAAGAAATGAGATTTGCCCATCGCAGAAAAAGGAAACACCTGAAAGAAGAAACATGAGTAGCAGGAGTACCTAATGCAGTTACTGCTGGAACATGGATGTGCTTCTGACACCATCTTCAGATCAGGGAACAACCACCGAGAGGGAAGAGCATGGCTGTGCCATCTCTTTGGCAGAAGGGTCAGCCCTTGTTCTCCAGGCTGCCATGTGTCCTATTGTCCACAGCCCACCTCACCTGAAGCTTCTATTTTGGACAGTGAAATAGGATGTCACTCATGAAGGGTCCTCCTGCTTCGGAGCTCCCTATGAAGTTCCTTGTTAGAAGGAAGTCCAGTGGCCAGCTTGCAAGCACAGCAAGAGCCCCAGCTGACCAGGGAACACCACATCACAACTCCTCCTGTCCTGCCTTCTAAAACCACACTAATGCCATAGGAGGATGAGAAGGCTTTGCAAGCCTGGTTTCTGAGAGCTTCCCTTTTGCCCCCACACTCAGCACTCACGAGACTGCACCTTGAGCACTGTGTCCAGTTTTGGGTGCCACAGGGTAAGAAGAACATTGAGGTGATGGAGCAGGTCCAGAGAAGGGCAACCAAGCTGATGAGGGGTCTGAAAAACATGTCATATGAGTAGCACCTGAGGGAACTGGGATTGTTTAGCTTGGAGAAGAGGAGGATGAGGGAAGACCTCATTGGACTCTACAACTACCTGAAAGGAGGTTGTAGTGAGGCTGGTGCTGGTCTCTTCTCCCAGGTAACTAACAACAGGACAAAAGGTAATGGCCTCAAGTTGCACCAGGGAAGGTTTAGATTGGATATTAGGAAGAAATTCTTTACTGAGAGAGTGGTTAGCCACTGAACAGGCTGCCCAGGGAAGTGGTGGAATCACCATCCCTGGAGGTGTTCAAAAAATGAGTAGATATGGCACTTCAGGACACGGTCTAGTGGCCAGGGAGATGTTGGGATGAAGGTTGGACTTGATGATTCTAGAGGTCTTTTCCAACCTAAATGATTCTACGATTCTTCTGAAACCTCCTTTGCTTGGCTACAACATCCGCTGATAAACTAAAGCTTCAGGACTTGAGGGAGACACAACCAAAAAGCAGCACCAGCCCTGCTAGCTGCCTCTTCACATGCTGTTGTCATACTTTCCTCCCTGTACCGGCAAAAAAGCAGCTCTGTGAGAAGCAAAGCTGTTACTGCACAAGAGACCCACTCCCGAAGAAATGCAGACTCAGTAACAGAGCCAGTGCTCTCATAACTCAACATTAATGTACGAACCCACCACGCAGAGAATGCTCAGCTGCACTTCACCCATGTGCACAGCACCATGCAAGGTAGGGAGCTTTGGGAGAGACGGTAACGTATGGAAAGAGACAAACTGTTCACTCTTCTTTGCTACTTGCAAAAAAATTCTGCTTTTTCTCCCCTTTCCTGTGTGAATCAAGAAAAACATCTGAACCATTAGTATTAGTGCAATTGACTTGAGTGTATTGGGTCCATCCCTACACAGGAGTTTATATGCAGATATTTCTAGGCTTATCTGTTTTAAGCTGGTAAAAAACACAAGGCAATGTTCTAGTTCTATCCATATATATTAAACCAGATTCTAATCTTTCCCTCAGCAATTTGATTTTTAGGAAGTGATAAGGAAAGAATATACAGCGAGAGTGCTTTTCAATAAATCATCATTAATTATACATGCACACTAAGTGAGTCAAACAAGTTTGGGCACGCAATTAGGTAACTAATTACGGTGACTTTGTAGTTCCGTACTTAGATGGACTTACCTGCCCCCAGACCCACCTGATCATTTCCAGGGCTTTATTTAGTTGCACAATGGTTTCTTTGCTATTAAGTGCCAACTGTTGAAAATTTTTAAGCAACTGCACTTCCATGCCTAATTAATCATGTAATTGCCATCATTATTTGGACACCTTTTTGATAACTTAGCCTTTGCAATGCTTCCATTGTAAGAAAGGCATAGGGGAGAACTGAGAAGTGTCGCAGCCGTGCACCATCGGGTAGATGCTGAGCTCACACGGAGTTTAACACCCTCCGCTCCGACCGCAGCCATACAGAATTAGATTGTTCAGCAGCTCTCAGGGGATGCTCAACACCTCGTAGGATCTGCCCCATTACAACTCACCCAACACTGACAATCACTATGGTTTCATAAAACGGACATCGAAGTACAGCCTGGTGCTCAACAGTAGCGCACGCACCTTGCCATTTACACCAGTGGGATTATAATTCCTCCTGGAGATTTGGAAAAACCTGGTATGGCCCCAAAACTAGCTCATCCCTAGTTAGATTCTGCCTGTGCCTTCCCAAATATCTTCAGCTGAACAGAACAAAGCCCATCTCGCTCCGGCACGAGCACGTCTGGGCAGGGGTCAGTGTATACGATAACGGCCACTCAGATCCATACGTGATTTCAGCTTGGTTATCCTCCGGACAGATAATCAATGGTTGTGTATAACCAGTATTTCACTTGTGCTGTATCTTACTGTGTGTTTACACATACACATGTATGTGTACACAAGGAATATGCACAAGGAAAAGTAAACTCATCCAAACTTCCTCCATACTCAAAGCTGTTTCGAAGACAAAAAGGAGCCATTAAGTTTTATTCTTCCCCACCATTTCTCTTTTGTTCTAATCTCCAGCAAAGCTAAAAGCTGAAGAACAGAATTAAGGGGAAAGCAACATCTGTCTTGGTGGCACATCCAATTTAGCTTTGCAGACTCAAGAATTTCAAATTAGGTTTGAGAAACCATCGCCACCGATTGCTAGTTTGCAATTACTCAAACGCCACACAAAAATTCTGACAAAGCTTTTCCCGCTCGAGGTTGAAATCTCATAGAAACTTTCCGACATTAGGCTGAGAAGGTGGCTACCCCAGAAAAATATTAAGATAAAATTACAAACTCTTGTGTTATGCTTGTGCCGGACACAGGCTGCTACAAATACATGAGACAACTTCTGATTTTACCTGCACTACATCAGAAGCTGCGTGTCAAAATTAATGTCTTGTAGTGACAAAGTCAACAATGGGATCTCTTCAGAAATGAGATATTTACCAGCAGAGTAAAGGGCACACTACCCTTTTTATTGCCTATTTAGAGGAACTGATTAATGTTTTCACCAGCCTCCATGTGCAAATTCCACTGAATATAGTGCAATTTGCATGCGTGTGTATGTGAGGGGAAATATTTGCGAAAGATTCAAAGAGCAGCATCTCAGTCTGCTATCTAGAGGGGATTCTTTCTAGCTGGCTAACATTTGGGGCTCATCTCTGCCTTACTTTGTGTCCTGGTTTGAGGTAGAACCGAACCAATTCTGTTCAGTGATTTTACTTTTCAGCTAAGACTCTTCTAACTAACTGCACTTTCTGAAGCTCACCGCGTGTTTTTGCAGACAGTGTCTGCTTCTAGCAGTGGTAACGCTTGATGTTCAGAGGTACTACCAAGGACTGGTGTGCAGACCAAGGTCACTGCTAACTCTTGTGTACCACATTGGGGGGTGCAGAAAGTGAAAGGCCTCACCTGCGGGGAGGAGCGGCCAGGACAGGTGACCCTAAACTGACCAAGGAGGGATTCCATCCCATATACGTCATATTCAGTATGAAGCTGAGGGATCGCAGGGGTCTCAACCCTTTCCATCAGGCCTTCACTGGCCTTCCCTTTCCATCTGCCTTCAGGACTCTTGCCTTCCGCTGGCCTTTGCTTCCCTTCGGGGCCTTCTTCACATCTTGGACCATCTCATGCCTTTGATCCCAATTTGTGTGTTCCTGAACCTGTTTCCCATCTGCTGCTGAGCCCAGTCTGGAACTTTGCCAGTGCCTGCACAGCCTCAGTGGTGACGGTGACGTAACTGCCATCAGGAGGAGGTTGGGTTTGATACTTGGTTTGTATATATTTGTATATATTCCATTTTATTATTGTTATCTTCATTAAAGCTGTCTTAGTTATCTTTTCTAATCCGGAAGCCTCTCTCATTCCCTTCCTCTCCCATTTGGGAGGGGAGGGGGCCATAAGTCTCCCTCCCTTATTCTCTTTCTCTTCCTCTATTTGGGGGGCGGGTAGAGAGGTTAACAGAGAGCATCTGTTGTAGGTCTGCTGGATTGAACCTAAACCTTGACACTTTGCAACAACTAAAACTATTTTCTACTGATACAGCAGTTTAACAGTTTATTCTCCCTGATGCATGCAAAAAATACAGCAGCTTCAAACCTTTTAAAAATATTAAAGGTTTTACAGCCAGATGTGTGACAGCCTTGATTAATCCCTTGCAGACAGCAAGAGTCAACGTGCAGATATCTGCATTCAGGACTTTCAAAGTTCTAAGAGTTTTCTTTGATAAAGGTAAAGAAGCTTTGTAAAATATGGCTTGTGACACGCAGCACTGGAAGAGAATTTTAATGCTGCAGGCCACACTATGGTTCGCTAGAAATTAAAAAATAAAGGGCTTGTATGACTGAAAACCACTCTTTTGGACCGGAAAAAGAAGATGGAAGATGAGGAAGGACAAGCCAAAAAGGAGCTGGTAGGTCTACCCAAGCATAGTTTAATGGGTATCTATAGAATTTTTCACCTAAAATTCAATGCAAAAAATAATTCTAAAATAAAATCAGCTTCTAGGGCTCTCAGGAGTCCGTTAGACACTTATCAGATAAACAATACATTAAGTAAAAGCAGTAACATGTGAAAACTTGCTCTTTGGACCATAAAAGTCCCGAATATACACAGGCGACACAAATGGGTGGTGACGTATCACCACGGTGTGCCTGACACATGGACCCAAAGCAGCACAGCCAGCTGGAAAATGTGTAAAGGAAGTCAAACGTCCACACAAACGATGTTGAAGCAATGACTCTTCAAAAGCAGCGGAAGGCTGGTGCTTTCACAGCAGACACTGGACACTGCAAAAAGAAGTGCTGCAATGGCACTAAGGCAGGTGGGATGCTTTTAACAAAGGTTACAAATCAGGCCAGCTTCCTGCATCAACGTTTGCTGTGAGCAGTTGCTTGCAGAGCAAGTGTAAGAAAATACACTGAGTTTAACTGCATTAAATATGTACCTGCCCCATCCCATTCTTGGCAGAGGAAAGCAGGAACATTTGCTTTTGGAGCTCAGCAGGGACAAACTTCCTTGGGCTGATACCCTGAAGGTAGGAGGGTGCTCAGGATTTACGTCACACCTAGTTACCTCAAAGGCATCTCACTCTTATTTTGGTACCTGTGCTGTGGCTTTATGCAGGATAGCTAAAACAACAACAAATTATTCCACGGTTTTAAATTCAGAAATTAAAAAATTGTTTATAAAAAATAGAGTGGGAGATACCTGTCTCAGAGAGACCACGGGGCAGGTTGTTACACTGCAGGTCCCAAGTTTGGCTATGATAACAAATGGCAGAAGAAACCTTGTTCACCCAAACAAAGATCAGCTGCTATCCTTTTCAAGTTTCCATAGCAATGTGATAGTCCGGCTGGCATAAGCAGAGCTCGGGGGAGTACGGAGAAACAATACAAATCAATTATCTCCATCATTTCAAATGGCTGATTGGGGCAGGGGGGAGCATTAGGAAGCCATCCCACTTTCAAGAGAAAAGGAAGAATCTCTTTATCTTTGTTTTTCTAATTCTGTCAAAGATGGCCTAAATTAGGGAGTGACAACTTGCAAAGCAGGAACATATTCTCTTCTTAAATCAGGTCTGGAAATGCCGTGAGATGAACTCTGATAATGCAGCCTGCAAGCCCTGGGAGCCAAAGCTGTGCAAAATTGTTTAATATGGTCAAATCCTTTAATCCTCATATCTGCTGATGCAGAAAACAGAATATTTCTGCCATTTATTACCAGAAACATTATTTTCAAACTCCATAAATGTTGCCTGAAGATTTTATGCAGTGCAGACAGCAGAGGCCTGCATTTCCCTCGCTGGCCAATTTGATTCTAATTTATTTAGGCACAAAGCAATACACATAAATGAACAACCGTTGATTTTTCTTCATCTTCTTCAACGATTTATTTCAAGAGCAACTCTATGCCTTTTCGTCTTACTCTTTACTATCTGTAAAGTTCAGGAACTTGAATGCCCTGAAAAACTTAGGAATTGATCAGACTCGTACTGAAAAAGGATCTCTCTCTCTCTCCCATAATACAGGAAAATAAAATATCGTTAACTCTGCAGGGCAGTACACTGAAGATTGATCAATCCCTCTCTTTTCATACCATCCCACAACACAAGAGCAAAGGGGTCAGTCGATAATTGCCAGTAAATTTGGAACAAATAAAAGGAAATACTTGTTCACACAGCTGGCCTGAAGAATTTCTTATCACGGAAGGCCAGCAAGTCAAACGCTCCAGCTAGATTTTAAAGAGGCAAGAGGATTTTTGTGAGCAATGCTTTCTGCGCCACGCGGACAGGATAGAGGGCACAGCACCCAAGGGAGATAAGAGAGCAATAAGGTAATGATGATTACATTTCATGCTTCAGAGCACGAAACAACAGGAGTCAGGAAGGATGCCCAGAGCCCACGCTGTGCTCGTTGGCAAGATGAGTTAGCTGGAGCTGCAGGTATGTCCTGCTCAGACATGAGCACTGGGCTTCACGAGGAACACTTAGTTTGTGCCCCAAAACCAACATCTTCAAGCATGTGTCGCAACCAGTGGAGGACTATGCATCCCAATCAGCAACATCCCATTTTCCCAACATGGAAAACGGACAGATGTTTTAGGGCTCATGCCACTGTACAGGGTTTGGGGAGGGGGTGGATGCAGAAGTCCTGCCTCAAACTTCCACCCCATGCCAACCAGGCTGTGTCACCCCTGTGGGATGCCCCATGGGGCACATCCTGCATTCCTGCCATATGTTGCTGCTTTTGAACCCTCTCCCCGCACAGTGTTCAGGTCTTAAACGATATCGGTGAGCACAGGGAACAAGCCAATCTCTACGGGCACCTTGTCATCAGCCGCACTTCCGAGTCTTTTGAGCAAGAAGTATCTGAAAGGCAGGAGGGTTAGTGCTGCACCTTCCAGGGATGTGGCTCCCAGACTGGCCCACAGGCCAACCGGCCACACTGACAGGCACATCTTTGAGCTTTCCACCGTGATAAAGGTGCTGGTGACAACGCAGCATTCAATCCATCCTTCAGCAGCAACAGCGCTTTGAAAACTCCTCTCCCTGCCATTGCTACTGGAAGGCAACGAGTCCCTTCATCACAGATGTTTGGGTTGATTCTTGCAGGTGATCAAACAAAATCCTACAAAATAACTGTTTATTTCCTGTCAGACAGCCTCCGTATCAGAAGCAGCCCGGCCTATTAACAAGGCAGTCAGCATCATTTGCTTCAGAGACCAGAGCTGAGATATCAGCGTGCAGGAAGAAGTACATAATTTGTCCAGATGCAGCGAGGAACCGAATGACTAATTCATGAAAGTGCGATTGATTTTGATGAATCAATGCATTACAGGGTCCAGAGGAGGAGGGGGAGGTGCCGGGCATTTTACAGGCTCAACTACAGGATCACACTTTGATCTGAGAAACAAAGACAACCTTCTTCTGTATCAGAAGGCAAGCCCTGATTTATTTTTTTTTCAGCCAAAAAGTGGCTTCACTCTTTTAACAGACAAACATCCCCTGTCCGTACATTTCCCAAGGTCCAGATGCTGCAAATTCAACTCACGTGGGCAATCTCATTCAAACCAGTTAAAACACCCGTTTTTTTAGAACTTTGCAACTGACTGATTTAGAATCTGCCCCCAACTGGCACCAAAACCAGTTTTGATGGGAAAAAAATACATACAAATCAGAAAGAATAATGTTAGCTGTTAAGATAGTCCTGTCCTAAATTGTTAGGTTTTAAAACAACCTGTTTCCGAAGGAAGCGTCTGAAAAGGAGAAATACACATTTATCTTTTAATGGGGAAAAAAACCCAATTTTCTACAGCAGGAAAAGATAAATGAGAAGTGCCCCCATTTAAGTAAAAAGGAACAAGAAAATCTTTGCTTTCCCCGTACTTCCATTACAGGTAAGTGGGAAAGCAAATACATCCCTAGCCTCACATTTCAATCACTCATTGTCTATCAAATTTCAGAATATGCACTTCCTTGCTGTTCCCTCCCTCTTTTCACAGATCATGAGCAAAATTGAGACACTACCTGGTTAAAGCTAATTCAAAATCCCTTCTCTACTGGGATACAAATACATTTCTCCGTGTATTAGGAGATGGAAGGTTTATGGCGGGTGACTGACTCCAAGGCTGATTTAACATTTGCCATCGGGCAGAAATGCACATTCACGATATTACACTCACACTAGCAAATTCCTCCCTGATTTCTATTCCCCAGGCATCAGCCTGCAAGGAAAACTATTTATGTTTTTTCCTCACATTCATAGTAAAAAGTATTGAAAGTAGTAGTCAAAAAACTCTGATTTCTCTGCACTGTGTTTCCCATTGCTCCAACCATACAGGAAATCATTAGCTTTGACCTTCTGGAGGAAAGGACAGGAGAGGTGGGTTTATCAGAAAAGACATTTTACTCCAAGCCTTAGCTCTTTAAGCCTCTGAATGGATTTCCATGACCCAACAAGGCTTTAAAGTACCTGTGGCATCTAAAAAAATCCTCACCTTGGCTGATGGTGAGAGCAAGAACTTAGGCAGGCTTGGCAAGCATCTTCTCCTCTTCCTCTTGCGGTCAAGGAAGAAAATCCATCTCTGCTCTAAAGCATCATCATGACTTCAACTAAGACAGACGGCTGAGAAATTGAGTGCATATATTTCAAAACCTGCCCTTTGATATCTCCTGATTATTTAACCTGGAGATTTGAAGGAAAGAAGTTGGAGAAAACCTGCACGCAATAGAAAGAAATAATTATTTTCTTATTCCTAGGCACACCAAACCCTCGCAGAAGGCTAAGAGATACGCATAGGTCAGAAAGCAAATCAGCAGATTCCTTTTTCTGAAGAAGACTGCTTTAGGAAAGGCTCAGAAATGAACACCCTGTGTGTAACTCCTGCCCTGAGGGGTCACGTCTTATTTCTTTCTTAATAAAATAAACACTGCCAAGTTAAAAAATGTTCCTCAGGCTTCAAAATATGTTGGCCACCCCAAGGAAGTGGTCTGAATCACTCTGAAAATGAAACTGAAAATTAAATGCCTAGATCATTCCTCTCCTAGCAGTGCTCGTCAGACTGGTGATTTCACTGGTGGCTCTTTCCCTCCCCACCTCCAGCAGAGAAGACCACCCTGGAACAACCACCAGAGGCACAGCCTTGCCAGGCAAGTGGTGGGGTTGCACAGCAGCAGTGACATGTTCTAACAGGTCCTGCTGAAGACCTGGCTTACCCTGCTGAGCTGTCCCCGTGTCCTTCCCCTTGGCGTGCCAGCAGCACATGGTCTTTGAGGACATGCTGAATGCCGGTAGCTCTCTGATGATGCAGGTTCCTACTTGACCTTTACAATTATCACACATACTGCGAGCTGACAGGCAACTGTTGGCTGCAGTTACTGATTTGCAAAGCAAGATGTCCAAAGGATGGAAGCATATTTTTCTCTAATTAAAAAAAATCTAAAATCCATGCATA
Source organism: Eurystomus gularis (assembly GCA_013400335.1). Taxonomy (NCBI): domain Eukaryota; kingdom Metazoa; phylum Chordata; class Aves; order Coraciiformes; family Coraciidae; genus Eurystomus; species Eurystomus gularis. The sequence goes on along the minus strand of VZZY01011126.1, from coordinate 213,612 downwards.
AGCCACCTGAAACTGGAGCTGACAAAGAAAGCAGTACGCTACTGAACCCCAAAGTGACAGGCACAAGTAACCGTAATAAAGTACTGAAGGCTGGACTGAAATACAGTCCATCTGCCTCTCCAGGGGACAGGGATGGCTCTTCCAGCCCTGCACATGCTTCTCAGGTCTGCAATAAGTGAGAGCCATGTGCTTTTGTGCCGTTTCTCAGCCTGATCACATCTCAGAGAACAGATGGAGCAAGGGTCTACCCAGCATGGCAACCAATGCACCTGGACCCAGTGGGGAAATGGAGAACAGAGTGTTAGAGGGGGTAAATTTCATATTCCCTCATGATAGGATTGAAGGTCTGAGTGAATGACCACATCAGCGTGAACAGCCAGCACCCCAGCAAGAACAGTGGTGGAAGAAAACAGGAGGATGCTGAAAAGAGAAAAGGTGTTGAGGAAGAGCCAGTGTGAGGAAGTAAGAGAACGGAACCATCTTTCTAGAAAATGAGCAACGTGACCACCAGAATGAGCACTACCGACAGCCTTGGCCTTGGTGAGAATCGCGGAGTGGACATGGTGTGACCCACCAGAGCTGCCAGCTGGCAGCCACTCACCTCCACGAGAGGTGAGTGCTTCCCAGAGGTGGCTGCTTTGTGCTCACCTTCCATCTTCACTTGCATTCAACAATCCAGATAAATTCAGCTCTCACCTCTGCCCAGGACCAACTTTCTTTGCTCTCCCTCCCGTATCTCTCGCCTGCACTCCGTGTCCTGCCTTCCCTGCACGGCCGTCCCAGGTAATTAAAAGAAAGAAGTCGGCACCTCTCCGCATGGGAGGAGCAGGAACAGGCACCGGGTGACAGACAAGATGCACAAACATAACTCACTGCTGTGAAAGCAATTAATGGCACTCCTGAAACATTTTTCTCAGTAAGAGACATTCGAATTCAGCCAATCTGTCACAATTCCCCATTTGTCATTGTCATTTTTACCATTGTCACGTTATTTGATGCTATTAAGCAGACAAGAGCGACTTGTATGAACAACTGAAATAAGCGTAAGTTGATAAAATAAATTAGCTCAGAAATTTGTATACAGAGATATTAAGCAAAAAGCAAAATGATGTCAAGGTTGAAAGAATTAGGAATTGAATTTTAACCAGCCCACATGTTTATAGCTGATTTCCTGATGAATATTTTATTTTTAATAACCTTCCTATCACATTCACTAAAAGGTCTTACCAAGGATGGATCAGTAAACAAATCTGAGGGGGGAAAAAGGCTGCTCTGAAACATGAAACACTTTCAAAGCTCCAATTCCCTTGGGAGTAAGAGTCAAAAGGAACAAAGACAACTCTTTGCATGAAAAGGGAAGACGCGGTGCGCAAAATAAAAGGGCGATATTTGATAGGTACAAATTGGATATGTTTCCTGCTTCATTCCTGCTGCTTAAAAATGTCGAGTCCATGTGTAGATTTTCCAGAGTAAGCAACGCTCACTGAGTGGGCAGGGGCTCAGACTGGGGCCGAACTCTGAAATGGAGACCTTCCCACCAGTTCTTCTGAGCTGAGGCGTGGCAGAGGGCTGGAGACACGCTGCGGAGCACATCCCATCTGACGATGAGCACCCTTCGCACTGCCATAGGCTGCCATGCTCTGGAAGTCAAGAGGTCTCCCCACACACATTTATTTCATCAAAAGATAATCTCCATTTTCACCTTCAAAGAGGGTAGGTAATTATAAATGCACTCTTTTTAGTCAAATATTTTAAGCAAGTAATTGTTGCCCATGGGAGAGAGTTTAATTATTTCTGATGAACAGCCAAGACACAGAATCAGGAGAACATGACAGGAAGAGTGTGGAAAATGTGTTCCAGCGCTTAATTGTGTGGCTATCTTGCCTTTTCATCCTGAAAAACCAGGCATTGATTTTTTTTTTTCCCCCTCCCAATTGATTTCACACAAACTTTACTTTAGTAATACAAACTGCAAAAGGATCACAGCTCCCTGGGCCAGGGCATCTATGGCTTCCCATCACAAATAGGCAAACTACATGGAGGTCTCTGGGCTGCTCAGCCACAGGACGGCTGGGGCTTGTCCATGTGACACTGGTTTGAGCAGAGGAGCCACTTCTTGTCCCCCCACGCAATGTGCTCAGCTAAACGGTGGATGCAATAGACTATGCAAGACAAAATACCAACACTTTATGACCTATATGTGTATTTACCTCTATAGAGAGGTAAATACACATTCAGGAGACAGGAGCTGCCTTGCCACAACGGGACAGCAGCCCATCCATGAGCAGACAGGATCAGGCATGCCGGAGGATGCACAAAATCGTGGTTTTTATGGAATATCTTGTCTATAAAAGACTGATTCTTCTGATTTTATGTCAGCTGAGGCTTGCCATGGGACCTGCAGCACATGGGTTTATATTGTTTTTAATAAAATCAACTATTACTATCACTCATAAATATTTCCTTTGGTTTCCTGCTCAGTAGCAAGCATATACAAAATGGAATATTATTTATGGAAAAATGGCACTGTTTCATCCCTGTTCTTTAACGGAACAAATATTTTGCATCAGTTATCAAGTAGATGATTCACGTGCAACAAAGAATCCCCTAATGCATCTCCTGGATGCAGCAGGTTCATCACACACTTTACACTTTTGAACCTAATCCTGACGCATCACTGAAGGGCTGATTCTGCATTCATACATTAATGACGCCTGTACAGAGGGTTGCAGGTATATAAACAGCAGGACAAAACCAGTATATGTGAACGGCTACATGACGCTAGATTATGATAAGTGAATGCAGCAGCGGGTTGGACTTGAAAGGAAAAAAGATCAAACGTGAAACAGAAAAAATGCGTCTCAGCACTCCCCGTTAACACAGCCGTACCCTGGGAAACGGCGTGTTTGGCAGATTTCCCCTTAGCAGCCATAAAAATAATGAAGAGAAAGCAAATATCATTATCTTCCCATGACTTGACATCGACCTCTTCCAAAGAAGCATTCCAAAATGTTGTCTTACACTAGTGCCATTGCAATTTCCTTCCATAATATTTTGAAAGGTCATAGAATCATAGAATCACGGAACGTTCTAGGCTGGAAGGGACCTCTAGAGGTCATCTGGTCCAGCCTCCCTACACAAGTAGGAACATCTCTACCTAGATCAGGTTGCCCAGTACCCCATCAAGCCTGACCTTGAGTGACTCCAGGGATGGGGCCTCCACCACCTCTCTGGGCAGCCCGTTCCAGTGATCTATCACCCTTGTCTTAAAGAACTTTTTTCTAGTATCCAGCTTAAATCCATCCTTTCCCAGCTTAAAACCATTACTCCTTGTCCTATCACTACAAACCCTTTTAAATAGACCTTCCCCCGCCTTTCTGGTGAGGTCTCACCAGGGCAGAGCAGAGGGGCAGAATCACCTCTCTTGATCTGCTGGCCATAGTTCTTTTGATGCACCCCAGGATGCGATCGGCCTTATGGGCTGCGGTTGCACATTGGTGGCTCATATTCAGTTTTTCATCCACCGGCACCCCCAAGTCCCTTTCCACAGGGCTGCTCTCCAGGATGTCCTCTCCCAGCCTATACTGATAATGCTGGTTGCCCCTGCCCAGGTGCAGGACCCTGCACTTGGCCTTGTTGAGCCTCATAAGGTTCATCTGGGCCCACCTCTCCAGCCTATCCAGGTCTCTCTGGATGGCATCCCATCCCTCTGGCATATCATGCTTCTCCTGCTCTGTAAAAAAACAGTGAAATTAGGAGAACCATGACAGTAGGTAACTGATGAAGAAGGTCCTACCAGAATGAACTCTACTATTGATACTGTTTCCACAGGGACAGCTCATGGTGCAAGTCACAGAGGAGTACGATGAAGGTGTGAGTCTGAAGATGCAGCAGTGCCACAGCTGCTGTACCCCAGGAAAACTTGGGGACAGAAGAATGGAGGCAGAAGTTACTGCAAGGGTAGTGTGGGACCAGCCCCCATCAACTCAACTCTACCTTCCACTGTGAGTTCAACGCTTTCCTTTCTGTGGGAAAATGCCAAAGACATGGTGGAGACCAGGACAGACAACCAGCAAATAAAACCTGCACAGAACACTTGTGACAAGCCTGGGTCAGTGAGAAGTGCCTCAAATTGGTTGGAAATTACTGCACTCTACATGCCCTGCTTCTATAAAACCACTCAAAACCAGGAAAACTCCAGCCCTCCAAGGAGGGAACAGGAGCAATGCCAGCAGTCTTAACGAGTCATCTGCACATCATCAGTTACGAAGAGGGAACAATTTACCAGCACTTCCAGACCAAAGAAGACCTATGCTGTTTGCCAAATTCATGGAAATAATAAATATGTTCTCAGAACCGGGTCTAAGCAGCATGCATTGGACTAAAACCAGTAAGGATAGTATAGGAAAATACAAGTAAACTTAAATTACAGCAACTCTCTAAGAACAATTGTGCATCTTCCCAGAGAAAACCCAGGTTGAACTTGTTAGTCTTCACCCCTGTGGTCAAAAAACATACAGTGCGATTCATTTTTGTTGGTTTGTTCGTGTCCTTATCAAAGATTATACCTGATGTGCAAGCTCTCTCACTGCTCAGCAGATCATTCCACTTAATGAAGTATCTGGGTAAATACTCGCAAGCTGCTGATGAAAAGAGCTGTGGGAGCACAAAGCACGGCGAGGTTGAGCTGTTGTTCCTCCATCCCGCGAAACCCGTGTGTTCATTAGCACCCGGCCCCTCAGCAGAGAACAAGAGGAGCTCACTCGGTTCTCTCTCACCAGCCATCTGCAACTAAAAATATCATTTGGGGGGCTTTGATGGTCGCTTTGAACTAACAATTGCCCAGAACCGTTATTTCCATTTATCTCTACTCCTTCCAAAAAAACTCACTCTCAAGCCTTCCCGAACATAAGCCTAATTTAATGAGGCACCTGTTTCACAGAAAATCCTGCACCCCTTGCAGCATACAAAGAGGTTCTGCAACATCAAAAAAAAACCAAAAAACCCAAACCAAAATAATATTGTTAGCCTGCATTTGATCTCTATTTTGCCTTAAATTGAAGTGTTTTTTTTCCCTGTTGTGTTGTGGTTTTTTTTCTTCTATATTCCCAAATCCTTCAGATGCCACATCACAGTGCTCATCAGCTGGGAAGCACCACAGAAAGTGGAGATCACAAGTGAATAAACTCTCTATGAGGAGAAAAATCCTCATAGATGCAACCGCACGTGCTAAGCACAAGGCTTTGCACTTCTTCCTCCTCCTTTTCATCTCTTTTGCCATCCGTGTGATTTGTCGCCCGGTTTGCATTTTGTGTAGCTTTATGGCATAACAAATCCAGGCTACGACTATTTGTTTCTTGACTTCGGAAGAATACAGAGTATGGGTAAAAGACCAGTATATCATTTGGACCATCTACCTGCCAATATAAGATTATTTTTCACAGTGTATATTCCCAGTGTACTTCCTCCCACCTGACTACCCCACGTCCTAAGAGATGCGATTCATACTGTCACACCCTCTGCACTATGATGAAAAGCTGCCAAATACGTCCCCAAATTTGTATTTATTTTTCATATTGGCACAATTCATAGCAAACTTCTAATTCGTTTCCTTCTATTGCCCTCTTGGTCTATTATTCCAGTGCCAGCTCTGCCTTCCCCACGAGCTCTCCTCAGCTATTTATCCACCTGCATTCCTGTTTTCAAGGTGGAGGCATTTTGTTTTCATTTTGCCCACATTCTTTATTTCTTTCTTCTTTTTCATCTGCAAATCTTCTCAAACTGAGATCATTAATTTGCACACTTACTTCCTCTCCCAGCTCATTAATGAAGAGGTTAAATAAAACCAGACCTAACACCTTTCCCAGAAAACCCCATTAGGTACCTCTCCTGACAGCAATCCTGGGCGATCCATCATTCTGCTTCTGTTGCACAGTCTCTTGGCCACGCTTCACATCGCAAGCCTCACTAAACTAATTTGTCAAATAGATTTCTTGAAATGCGATATCAAATGCTTTGGAAAAATCCAAATTTATGACATTAATTGCATTATCTGCTGCCAAAAGAGACAGTGACTCTGTTTTAAGCCACCGTGTGCTTTCTTAGGGGGATTTACTCTTCGTAAACTTGTATTCTTTATTGCACTTAGTTTCATTAGCTTCCTAACACCAGTGATTTTAGCTCCGTTTATTTTACTGATGATAGAAGATATTTTTCAAATGGAACTGCCAGAATCACTTTACATACTGTTTTGAAACTGATAGTCTATTAGCTTTTCACCAGGTAACCCGCGATTCCTCCAATTTTATCAGCTCCACTTTACCATCATCTGCCCGTTCGGTTTACACAGTGACTGCTAATGAAATCCCGGCAGGTGAAGTCCATTCCCCTGCAGAAGACCAACATTAGTGCACCTGTCTCTAAAGTTGTGTTTTAAATGGGAGAATAGGGTTTCTTTTGACCTTAAAGAAGAAACAAGGGGAAAAAAGTGCAAGTGTAGTCAGTCAAGGTGTAGGGCTGCTGCAGGCACGTGTCCTGCCAGCCAAGCGCCCAACCCAAGGGTGTTGTCTTACATCACTCAGTTGAAAATCCCTCTTAATGCCAATTTAGACATATTGTCACACTTTTAGCACCCTCCTAGACTCTCTCCATTACTTTAGACACATGGCTTGCCCTGGCCACTGCTTCAGAAGGTGCTAATTAGATCAAGGCTTGTAACATTGCACCTCTAAATGTCAGACAAGCCCATCAGCTCTTCCACGGCTGCTCTGCTGCAGAGTGACCAGTTTAACTCCTTGGGTCCTGCAACTCCACAGCATCTGGCCTTCCTGAGCTGCAGAGGTTTGAACAGGGTTCTCACCATCCTCCTCCCCACTCTTCATCACTGACATCCACATTTATTACCTGTAGCCTTCCCAGTATCGTCTTGGATGCCAGAGGTAACGTACATAGTTCCCTCCACAACTACTGGGCAAAATGTTGCCCCATCAGAACCAAATGGCTATCGATACTAATTCCCTGGCACCAGAAACTAATCTTTCTTTTCCCTACGGAAATGTTTAAAAATTATTTTAGCACCTTAACCATTTCCATTACAATTTAAACAGACCCTTCTCTTCAGTTATTATAGGCCTGCTCTCTTCCTTGAACTTCCTTCTCCTTTATAGATTATTTCTAAGGGAGTTTCTTTTTCTTCTTTTTGCTGATTCTGACTCCAGCTTATCTTTGTCCTTTCGCATTTAATTCAGCTTAGTATTCCTCTTTCACTTCTTCAGCTGTTTCAACACACGCTTTCAGCCTCGGTCTCTGAAAAGTCCCTCCTTAAGGCACAGCAGTCACTGATTGTTCCATAGATCCCTTCCAGCCATCCCACTTTACCTCCTAAAACTTTCTTAATTCTTCAAAATACGGTTTCCTGAAACCTTTGTATTGCAGCTTTCTGTGAAGCTAATATATTGCTTCCTTCTTTTATCTCAGGTTTTCATTTTCGTCTCTATTGTGCGAGCGAGTCTGTGGTTGAGCAAACCCGTCCTGTACAATTTCCCAGCTGTATCTACAAAGGCGCTGAACTTGATAGAGACATAGCCCAGTCCATGGTCATTATTAACCCATTAGCTTATAACCGATCCACCTTCTCCTTCCCCTGAGTCTTGCCTGCCTGGTCCACCCACTTTTAGATGGATAAATGGGATACAGCGTCTGGCACACCGAGCTCTTTTTCAAGCAGTGTGGAAAGCCTCAGCAAACTAGTTATGAGCCTGTAATGGATTTAAATGTAAATATAAATATGTTTAATACCAATTAAAAAGAACCGAGGAAGAATGTGAAGATTTGGGTGAAGCAGGAACCTCAAGGCCAGAATTACAGAAGTACCTGGCCAAGGCATCAAGAATTTGTACTGACAATTTTCCTAAGCAGCACATGAAATTATAGATTTCCTTTTATTCTGTCCTGGTTTGGCTGGGACAGAACCCCAGACCAGCCATGGTCTGCAGGCCATCAGCAGTTTGGAGTCAAGGCAGTGACTCAAGTTGGCTACAGGTGTGTCCCATCCCATAAACGTCATGCTCAGTATAAAGGGGGAAGCTTGCTGAGGTTGGGGGTTCCTTATGATCCTGCTTCTTCTCTTCCTTCTCCTCCCCATCCCTGGAGGGTCTCACCATCCTGCTCCTGAGGCTGCTTTCCTGTTTATTGTGACCACCGTACATTCACTGGGCTGCGTATGACTTTGTTTACTTCATATTGGTATTAATATTAGTTTGGCTGTTTCATGAAACCTGTTTTCATTTCAACCTGAGGGTCTCCTCTGCTTTTCCCAGTCCTCCTCCTCTGTGGTCACTTGATGAGCAACTGCTGTAGTTTAGGCCTGGATACAGGCCAAACACAGACAATATTAGTAGCAATTTTTGTTTGGATTAAAACAGCGTGTAGTTTCAGATCTTCTTTATTGTACAATAAAGAAAACAAATGAAGAAAAAACCTCAAAATGAAAGGATGGTTATGTCCTCCATAACAGCTAACGATGAGGACGTACTTTAGGGATATGGACGCTGCGAAGAGATTACATAATTTTCTAAGGATAATACATGATGGTCATTTAAAGCCACATATATTCTCTGGCTGGTTGCAGTCTTGTTAGCTGTCATTCTGACAGCAGAGAAATAATTCCGATATTCTTTTGGTGGGCAGTGTAGACTTCCATTTGTGGATCCTCATGCAAACTTTGGTGTTAGTTTAAATCAACTCCCAGCCTCTCTTCTGCCTGTTCCCTGCAGCACTTTGCATCCATGGGTAAAGCCCATCCTTCATCTTCTCCCCTCTTTGCTCAAAGGATGCAATTCCAGCTTCTCAACATTGTTTTACTATCTAGAATATCTGATGAGCGGGGTCACCCATCTCTGGGATGATGTGCTAACGAACACTATTAACTTCACACAAATTTGCAGACAGTTTTTGATTCCACAAACGCTCCGACACAGGCAGTTTAACCAGTATAGATTTATTGCTTAGAAAGGGCAAGCTGCACCTCTCTGAGTCCAACAGGCACCAGCCTCCCCTCTAGCAATTGCTGATGCTAATTAGCATTTATGTCCTCCGAGGTGCTGGGGATGTGATCGATGCAGCATTCATCTGAGGAGCAAACTTGGGGTTTATCGCAGGGGTTACTCTCAACTGCAGCCAGGAACAGCTCAGCACAGCTCACAAGGTGAGAACCAAGGTCCCACACAGACCTTCCCCCAGGCTGTAACCTGGGCCAGGACCCCCAGGGATTTTGGCAGAAGCTAATGCTCTGATGGTGCTGCTGGACTGACCACATTTACCTATCTCGCAGCTAGAACGCAAGGGCTAAGCTGTGGAAAAAAAGTCATACTCATGCCAAGCTTTGGGTGCATATCAATTATTTCCAGGGACCAGCAGCTAGAGCTCTTTCAGGGCCCCGGGGAAGCAGAGGCTACCTGGCAGTGTGGATTTCAGCTACTGCTTTCATAGCACCAGAACAGGCTGCCTGGAGAGGTTCTGGAGTCCCCTTCTCTGGAGTCTTTTAAAATCCACCTGGACATGACCCTGGGCAGCTCTGGTCACTCTGCTTTAGCAGAGGGGTTGGACAAGATGATCTCCAGAGGTCCCTTCCAACCCCTACCATTCCGTGATAGTGTACATATGCGTACAGGGAGCCTGGTGTGATTTCAACTCTCCTCACAGGTACTGTTTGGACAACAGAGAAATAACTTGAGCAGCTTAGAAAAATCTGTATTCTCATGAGCAAGATGTTCTTCTCCTGATGTATACACCCTAAATCAACACAGACTGAGCATGTGGGGAGGAGGTGGGACCCCTCAAACCTCATGCACCAGATTCCTGGTGGTTTCCCAGGGTGGGCTACTTGTAGCTAAAAACTGAAATACTGACACTATCCAAAAGAAAGAGGATTTAGCCAAAACACAAATAACCTTTTACTCTTAATTTGTTCTCCTATTTTACCTTCCTCCTACGCTCATCTTGAAGTCCTTCAATAAATAATAAACTCATAGTGCCACAACAGATCTGCATTTTCCCTCCTTACTAATGACATCAGGTGCTCTGAAGGATCTCATCTTTTTCCAGCAATCACTCCAAACTGCAATTTTATCCTTCTCTCCTAACCCCTCTCAATACAACTGGAATGGAACCAGTTTGCTCCCTTTTAATCTGACATTGTTTAACAATGTTGTTTTTGTGAAGATCTGTTGACATTATACAGAGCTAGGATATGAGGTCTCACTGTTCATCAACCATTTCTGTTTGGTTTTAGAGCTTTCTAGCCTCATCTCAAGAATCCATGACAGAAAAATATAAAGCACAACTAAGTTTTTTCAGCAAATTCTTTTTAGGCGCCATTAAAAAGAAGAGGAACATCTAAGAATCCTGCATTCTTTTGGTTCACCATCTATGCCAAGGAAGGTTTCTAACACCTATTATCTTATTCATCTTAAAACACAAAGCTGAAAATATCTCTGAAAGGAGCATTTAATACCTCTAAATATGGAAAACATACTGGTTTAGGAGTCTGGCTCCTTCTGAAGGACAGAAGAGAAATATATCTGTGGTGACTCGCTGATTTACTTAGTTTTGAGGGGCATCCAGACAATACAGCCAGGAGTTCATTCAGATGTGCATATTAAAACAAATTAATAGAAGATTTGTATTTAACAATCTGAGGATCAAGTACTTATATTTATACCTCCTTTCCTTTATTTTTATTCTGTGATTGCTCAAATACATTTGTGAAAAGACGATGTTGCCTAACAAAGCGCCAAAACCAAGGGGTTAAAAGCAGATTAAAAAAAAGCAGGGGAAGAAATTGCTCTTTCTTGTAGTAGTTGTCTACTGGGTAATAAACACTGCAGAATTTATGCCATTTTGGAGAAAATACTGAAAAAAAACAAAATATTGCAGGTTTAAGTATCTTAATTATGGAAATTTCATATTCAATGAACTCTTGCCAAAATAAACTGTGCACATTATCTAAAAAGCAAGTGTTAATTAAAACTGTATCTTGATAGCCTTCCTGGCTCACAAGGCATCCTGCACGTGTGAGATTAAACAAGGCACTTTAGCTGCAATCAGTCCTCCAGCAATGGCTTTCACTTCATTTTTTTGATGTATGTAGGACCAAAAGAAGTCAACATGCGCTGATGGCCCTTAGCAGCACCTCATCTTTTTGTCTCTAGCATTTGGAATCTACAGTACATATTTCATGAACTCTATTACAGCTGAGAATAGTTTCATGCAAAACTCCACAATAAACAAAAGACTAAGTTCCAAACATTAATTAGCTGCTTAACACAAAGATATCCACTTATCATCGTACCCAGTGCACACAATAATTAAAGCCATAAAGAAAAGAGGATGCATTAATATTTCTGTACTCTCTCGGCTCTGAGGAGGGATGGCTACGGGTTACCGAGCAGGCCAGCAAGTTCTTATCCAGCTTCAGATGGGAATCAGATAAGTCACTTATCCTCTCTGCAGCCATTTTAATGAATTAAAGAAGAACATTAATACATGTGTGAGTAAGGAGAGGGATGGTCCACTGCCTAGGTTCTCACCCAAGAACGTGGGGGAGAGGTTCAATGCTGTGGTCTACACCCATCTCTGTAGCCTGGTTTCTTCATAGAGATCCTTCAAAAAGCAGACGTAATGGGTGATGCATAAAAGCGTTAAGTAAAGCACTGCTCTAACAGCAGAATCCTGCAGCAATAAAGATGCAGGTACATGGGCTTATTAAGGTACATAAAAATGCATCCAGGGATGCTGGAAATGCCTTTACAGCCTGCGGTAAAGCCTGATGTACCATGCCGTTACTGCTACAGCCACCCCAGCTACGGCAGTTAAGGAGGCACAGGAGGGCCTCCTGACGCAAAGTCAAAAATCCATCATTCCCTTCACATCTGTGGCCTGGGCTCACGGCTCCTGAAAACACTTGAATGAGGCCTCAAAGGTGGGATCTCAGCAGAAAGAGCAATGATTCATCCACCGAATCCCTGGCAGGGATCTATTCCCTTTCACAACCTGTAGAAGAAATTTGGCCAATCATACTCCCAACTTAAGTGTGTTGAGCAGGTGAGGCATTCAGCTATGGGTTGAATCCACCTCCTTTCTCCCCAAGACCTGCACTGATAATTGCCTACAGTCAATAACCAGCAAGGTATGACGAGTCTATCAAAACCCAGTTACCAAATTAAGGCTCTTTTACACCCTCCTAATGAAGCCGAAGGCAAACACTGTGCGCCATGAATGTTAACACATTCACGCTGGTAAAAGATGATTACATTTTCTCAGCATAAGGCAGTACGTATATTAGGAGTAGCACTACCATAAAGCTGTGGCCAAATCATCCCCATCCATAAGGCTTAGAGCATCCTTGACACCCTCTCAGTTCTGTCTGATTCACTAAAAGCTTCCTGTTAAATACATACAAACATAGATAACCTCAAATGCTTTGCAGCCAACTCCTCAGCCAGTTGACTTTGGAAAGAAGATGCTGAAGTTCATGTGCAATTACAGACTTCTGGAGTTCACTACAGAGGAGATGACACACATCAGCTGCAGCCCTTCACACCTGGCCAGGTTCTTTGCTCTGGGGTACACCATTCTTCTTCTAACACGAATTAGAGCAGACTGTGTACAACAAACTGAATATTTCAGTATAAGGGTTATTCAAAGGTCAGGCCAGAGATTTTTTATGTCCAATCTCCTGCAGCCTTGGCAAGCTTGGCAGTATTTAGAGTCCTAAGCAGGTATTCTTCAGAGCAATTTTCCACATAGATTTGCATAAAGAACACTAAGAAACTGCAGTGGGGGTCTAACCATGTTTTACAGCTATTTCCTAAATGTTACTTTTCCCACGGCAGATGAAGAGTCTTTAAAGGTACCTCTAAAAATGATGCCATGAAGTGACAATCTCCCAAGAGATTGGGTGTATCAGTCAACACTGGCTGAGCAGCTTATGAAACAACTCAGCAAAGCCAACAAGTTACGCATCTGGGAAGCCTGAGCAATTTTCCAAATTGCTTAACTGAATCTTCACGCAGCTAAACACCTTTTAAACTCTGGTCTGGGGTGTCTTAAATGCTCAAAACATCTTAGTGAGACACAAAAATGCTTTTATTTCTGTTTTACAGAAGTAGCTTAGCCAAAATCGCAGGGAAAGATGTAGCTTAATGGGTTCAAACCAAGGTGTCCCATGTCCTAGGGAAGTTTTCTAACCAGTGGCCTCCCCAAGCAGCTGGTCCAGAGCCTTTTTCTGGGACTGTGTGTAAAATATCAGCCCTCTGCGGGAATGTCAGCTTGGAAGAGAAATACTGAGCTCAGAGCTTGAACTCAGGACTCCCACACGCCGATGAATCGCACAGCCACTACAGCACAAAGCTGACCCTATTTTATTTGATCTTAAGATGTTCCTAAATCTTGCCTCTTTCCATGGTCAAAGGATAGAATTTAGTCACTGCTAAGCTATTCAGATTTCATAGTTTAGGACATCAAAGTATCAATGATGTTTTTGAATTTTCTCCACTTAAACTCATTAAAAGAAGTATTTTAAAGAGCATTATTCCCTGAAGTTACTGGACACAAGAATCTGCAGAAACGTTTCTCTCTTTTGGCTTTGGGTCAACACTGAACACAGACACAATATGTTTCTTTGATGTGTCACAGAATTACACATCCATCACTTAAACTCAGAATGGCTAAAATACCGCCTGAGACAAAGGGAACCTCACAGCCCATTTGGTTAAGGGGTGCTTTAGGGAAAATGCATCCTAATGTAGAAGGATTTACATTCCACTGAATTTTTATTTACTTTTTTTTTTTTCACAAGCTGTCCTTTCCTACACTAGTCAACGGCTATAAACTGCAAAAGCATGATGATACTCTGCCTCTGCAACGAGTTTTAGATTACTTTCACTGACAGTCCTGCTCCTGTGGAAGGACCTGCTCCCAATCCTCAAGGTCCTCGTGGCACTGGGAGTCTATTTTCAAATCCCACAGCACTGATATTTGCTCCTGAAGGCAGCTGAAAACAAGCCGTATCATTCCCATTAGACTAAAAAGCATCAATATCTTGTGAAGTTGCGGCAATATTGTTGGTGGATTTAAACAACCAACATAAAAGCTTGCAGCATGAGAAGGGCTGGCAGGGCTGTGTATATCACTCTTTATTATGCTGCTGATAATAATTTCTATCTGTATGTGGAGCATAAGCCTCAGAGACTCGTAGAAGCAGCACAACACGGAAAAACACAAGGCAGCGTGTGTTTTAGGGAGGAGAGAGACATGAAGCTTGGTTTAGTTAATTGTTTTTAACGAGGTCCCTTCCAACCTGGGATTCTATGATCCTTTTGGTTCTGGAAGATGTGGGCCAGCTATGCAGTACAAACCAGCAATGCATGGAAAGCTAACACAGCAATCCACGTCTCAAAAGGCATCCCAGAAGTTTGAGCTCACCCAGAAGCCCCTCTGAATGGTACCTTCGCGCTGCTTCTATCAAGTCCATGCTCCATCGCATCCTAACAAACGTCCTGCTTGAAGACGGCAGAGAAGACTAGTACTTATTTGTTGAGAAAGCAAGTCCTCTTCCCAAACGACACACGCACAAAACCCCTTTTCAAAACCTCCCTTTTCCCCAGCACACCCCACAGCTCCCACAAAAGGTTGCACACCCAAAGCTGGTGGCTGAAGGAACAGCCCGGATGGCTTTGAGGGGCAGCTGAGGTTTCAAAATGTGGATTTCTACATACCCCGAGGTCCCTTTATCCAAGTCAGCGTTTGGAAGGCTGAGGTTATCCACACTGAGCAAACAGCACACAGCTCATTTATCTGGAGGGGCTTTGTTCAGCTACGTTTCACATTCCCAGCTCCAACACAATGTTTAACTCCTCGAAGAGACGCTACCGCACGTTTAGATACCAATCACACAAGCCATCATTTTAGATGCCTGAGAAAGTAAAATTAAATACCACGGGGATTATATCAGAAAGCAGGTTTAGCTACTATTTCAGCTCTGGGTCATTATTCCCTATGTATATATCAAAGGAATGTGAATATGGAGCAGGCTGAGAAGCAGGCTGCAGATGCAAATGCCAAAATACTAGAAGACTAATAGACTATTTTTAAGGGGAGGGAATAGACTGAAAACATAGGAGAAAGTTGCTGAAATAAATCAAAGGTGAGCAGATGCACTTGGCCAAATGGCTTTTTCCTTCGTAGTACAGCGATTTGTTTTATCCTTCTGTTTCCCGAACCCAGTCAATAAGACCGCATTAAAAATGCATGGGCCAATCTGATGTACACAGCGCTGGGTTGTTCAGAAAAGCTGCGGTGTTTGGAAGGGCGCAAGCACTATATCTATGTACAGAAAGGGAGAACAGAGGGAAATACTTGTCAGACGACAAGTTTTCCATGTAGCAAAAAAAAATAAATCCCTCTTCTTTTGGGAGAAACAGTGTTTTTTATCAATAGAAGCTGCCACACTCACATAAGACACCCACGGGGGGGGGTTAGAAGAGTGATAGCACCTACAAGAAGAGAGCAGCCTTTATTTTTACCACTTCTCCTCGCCACTAGCTGTATTTTAGGACTCTTGTTGACGCAGGCTGGGGCTAGGCATTACCAGTGGCTTTCGGGAAAGCTGGCAGACAATGAATTTTCATCAGAAAACAAAGCTGACATTTTCCAATTTTCTGTCTGGACAAAGAGAAGAAAACACTTCATTTGGAGGGAGCGCCAGCTGAGTTGGAGCATTTCATCGGCGGTCTCCGCTGCCACAGTTCAGCAGTTGGTTTCATTTGCCAGCAGCACTTTGTACCGAGAGTTATTTGGGAGCATCCTGCTCTCGCAACCCCTCCGCGGGACGTGCTCGTTCCTGTGCGCTGATTCATCGGCCCTGCCTCCTGCAGCCTCCGCAAAGCCGTGGAACTCCACGACCTGTCCCATTGAAAGTGGCAGCACCAAGCCTTCCTGGGGGCAAGCTGAGGCCACCAACCCCTCTGCAGGGTTCCTAACCCCTTTCCAGCTAAGTCCTGGTGTTCCAGGGTCCCAGCAGGCTGCCAGCAGATCACGGAGGCACCCCTTGCTCTGCGGGACCCTTCAGCATACCTGACTTACCCCAAGCTAAATTTTAAGAGGCCAGCTCTGTCAGAGAAGGGCTGATGGGTGCATTAAATGAAGCTTGTCCTCACTAGCTGGACTCTCCAGGATTCAGCTCCCTGCTCTGAGCACAGGCAGGTCCCAGCGCTGGCCCCAGCCCATCGCCAGCCTCCTGCTGCACCAATCCTGCTGGAGCAGGTGGTTTGCCAAGTCCTCGGGTTGAATATTTCAGGTTTTTTTAAGAACTTAGATTCATAGAATCATTAAGGTTGGAAAAGACCTCTAAGATCATCAAATCCAGCTGTCAACCCAACACTACCATGACCGCTACACCATGTCCTGAAGTGCCACATCTACATGTTTTTTGAACCCCTTCAGCGATGGAGACTCCACCACTTCCCTGTGTAGTCCATTCCATGGCTTGATCACTCTTTCAGTAAAGACATTTTTCCTAATATCTGGTCTAAACCTCCCCTGGCACAGATTGAGGCCATTTCCTCTTGTCCTATCACTAGTTACTTGGGAGAAGAGACCACCCTCCACCTCTCTACAACCTCCTTTCAGGTAGTTGTAGCGAGCAATAAGGTGTCCCCTCAGCTTTCTCTTCTCTAGACTGCTTGACCATGTGGACCTTCAGGATGAGGGATAAATCAAGGGAAAGCATTTCTGTTTGCAAAGAAAGTGCATTGTCCAAGGAGAGGGGATGGAGAGAGAGGGGGATGGAGAGACCAAGACTTGCAGTCTCTTCATAAAACCTGTCAGAAGATACAGGGCTGATTTGCAGCTCTGCTTTCACCCCGGGATGCCTGCAGCCAGCTAGCACTGCACAGGAAGGTCTTCCCCAGCAGGAAGGTAGAGAACACATTCTGTGGCACAGTCAAACATTGAAATTAAATTTAACAACACAGGAAAACAACTTCAGAGAGCTCCTCCAGCAGCAGCAAGGGGTTTGTGCTGCTACAGGAGCACCTGAATTTGCATGAAGCGTAAATGCACAGGCACACACGTACACACCCCGCTCCTGTTTGCACCGAGAGCGTTCAGAAAATAGCACATGTTGTCTCCCTCGCTTCCACCTCGCCAGAGTCGCGGCAGTGCCAGGGCCCGACAAACGGCTGGAAGGAAGTGGGGCTGTCATCCAGCCGCTCCGCAATCACAATCCGCTGGGACGAGATTGTTCCAAACTGTTGTTGGGGACCATTCAAGCGGCAAAACATTAAATGTTTCTATTATTTAGTGCATGCAGCTGGTTAAACTGAACAGCCTAGCAGGCTAATGGGAAGGCAGGAATAACCAGGTCAGCCAAAGAAGGTGTGAGCATGTGTGCGGGGGTATATATGAGGACATATATTGCTTGCTTCTTCTTATATTGAGTGTAGATTTAGGAACAAATAGCCTGGTTTGTAGCATTTTCTACCACTGAGAGCTGTACAAGGCACTGATTAACTTTTTAAAACCTACTGGGGAATGGAAAGATCTCTAGGAAGGTCGTACAGGGGAAAAGCTGCACTTAAAGGAAAATAAAAATATAAGAGCCTTCATGTAGCTTTAGCAGGCCAGCCATGCACAGGCCTCCTGGATTTAGGGGCTCCAACACTTTGCAGAAGGAATGTATTACTCATGCATTGTGGAGTCACTGCTGGAGTGTTGGTCTGGAGCAGAAATCACTCCTTGTAGAAGTCCAACGTTTCCAAATTACTTTTCGACTCTTTGGAAGCTATTTCCACCATCTGGAATTATACCATCCATCGCAGATCCCCTCCAAAGCATCTCCTCTCTAGGCAGAATCATGAGGTGCTTCATACCAATTAAGAAATTATCATCTTAGAGTCTCTCAGACTGTTTTGCATACCAGCCTGTAATCTATCCTAATATTTAGGGTAATAAGTAGGAAAAATGAAAGCAAGCAAACAGAGGCATTCCAATAATGCCAGGACTAATTGCTCAGTTACGTACCATTTGGTTTAAGAAACAGTCTAGAAAAAAAATCAAGTGGAAGTCTTCAAGCTTCAGGCGTTTAAAGAGTGGGTGGACAAAGCTCAGGGTATGAGCAGCAGACAGAATGAGCAAGTGGCACAGCAGACAATTTCAGATGTTACTTTCATATCTAATTTCCGTGGGTTTCTGGCACCTTTAGTGCAAGTGCACGAGACATGCAGGGGACACAGCCTCAGCTGCTCCTCGGTCCATTCGGAAGAGCCTGGCAGAGCAGATGCGCTGCCTCTCAATGACCCGCTCCTCTGGTCTCCAGTGAAATCAATCTTACCTGCCAAGTGTTTTTATTTGATTAAAATTCTACCTGCTTGTGACTAACAACACAGTGAGGTATATATGCTATGCACTTTTTTTTTAACATTACAAACTGAGTTCTGCAATAGATCCATGTTCTCGTATGCCAACAAATTTTAAAATGTTGGCACTCAGCTTCGTCCCAATTAACAGCAACTCTTCCCTGTTTTGAAATTTTCAATGTAGGAAAATTCTGCAAGAAAGGGTTTCATTCAACCAGGAAAATGCTACGTATCGGAGTCATCCACTTGAAATGAGATATTTAGCCATCACAACAATTCCCCCTACGTTTCTTTTATATTAAATAATGGCAAATTCAATGAACTCATAAAACATTTCTGTTTAAATGCAACTGCAGGTCTCAACAGGGTATGGTTTATCAAAATTTCTGCAGTTGGATTTACTTGAAAATGAGTTCACTTGGACAACAAGACCTGGGCTAGTAGACCAACACAAGTTTCACGCTGCCCCATTTCCAAGGACTAAACACACAGCACACCAGCCGCAACCTCAGAAATGGGAGACTTCTTCATTCCTGCTCCAACCATTCACTCCCCTCAATGGCATTTGTTTTCCAGCCCATTATCTTTGCATTCCGCTGTGTATGGCTCATACATGCCTGCTAAGATAAGCAAACAAAACCTATTGCTGCTAAATCAAACTTCTGCTACGGATTCTTTTCATCTTTTTATTCCCCCCCCCCCTCTTTTAAGGTTCAGCTCCTTAGTATGTTGGATTTCATGGCTGAAATCAGCTATAGAAAGAGATGCAACATGGACCCCGTTGATAATTAGCCTCAGGTCTGGAAGCGCTGGAGAAGGAGGAGGTTCACATTCCCCATCAGCCAACTACAAAGCAAGGTTGTCTCAAGGCTGACAGCAGAAAACCCATAGCTCTGACATTCTAAACATTATTAGAAATTGGTTCCTGCATTTTTTAAATGGAGTAAGAGTTCCGAAGTAACCTCGATATGACACTAAATGTTGTGTGTTATCCTAATAGTATATTCAGATCCCTCTCCTGAGTGCTCAGATAAGTACTAACGTGCTCTAAAATCCCCTTTAGATCTCCCCAGTGGAATTTCCCTCAACTGGGGGTGGCAGTGACCAACGGAGAAGGTACATTCGTAGGCAAATGATTCCCACCAAAGGTGGGAGCTACCCCCTGACCTCCCTGATGTACAGCGAGGGGAAAACACCAGGAGAGAAACAAGGTGTCCCGGCTTAATCCATAGACGTAATCCATAGGTAATGCAATGGGAACGGAACGTAGTAACTAATTACATTTGGAGTGTGTGTGCAGTGCACTTTATTGACTAGACCTCTTAAATTGGTATTTATGTTATTGCTGTCTGGAAGCCCCAGGCCGCCTTTGAGTGATATTAGTAGATGAGATAAATAGAAATTATTTTACAGTTACTGATCTGGTTACTGACATATATGTTTCTTGTTTGTAAATGTCAATTTATTAGCATATGAAGGATAAACTCCTATAATTACTTAAATAACCATATTTTCTGATAAAATCATTAAAAAGAACAAAGTAAAAAGCCAACATAAGCACATGTTTTCACAACCTCTGAATCTGTTGCGAAGCTGCTTTGGAAGATACATAAACCAAAGCTGACACTATACTTGATCTCAGCCAAAAAGCCTAATAGCAACATTATAGCCCGTAATGTTTTACATCTGACAGCCTAAAGACCCTGTTTGTGCATCTATCAATTATTTATCACCTTAGTAAAAATTACCCCGCACGCAACCACACCTCAGGCTCACCGATCCTGTTGCGGGGGGGGAAAGCTGCCACCTGGGATGGCAAAACTGGAAAGCCTATGGAATAATTTCAAAGTCAGGGGATGTTTTCTTTACTCAGGCTGATTTGCAGTCAGGCTGCTATGCCAGACTTTGAGAAATGTTGAAAGTGAGCACAACCCTAATAAGAGAGGGTTGGAGAGTCAACCAAAGAAACCATCTATTGTCCCTTGTCTCAGGAGCTTTAGCGCTGCTCAAGGTTACCCCATATTCCGCATTTTATAAACCATTACTTTAATCTGAGAGGGTGGATAATGCCTGTACATAAGAGCTATTGGCAAGTGTAAGAGTTATTCAAATCTCTAAATCACAGACATCTGCTGCAGCTCTTGCATACTTTAGCATTCATAGGTGGCTTTTTCCACGCAAGATGGACAGCCCAATGTTGGGCCCTGCAGTTAACAGGCTTTTCTGGTGTAAAACACTCTTACTCATTCCAGCCTTCATTGAGCTATCTGCAAGTTGCCTCTTTCTGTACCATTCTCTGTGTCCTGACCTTCCAAGCATACAGTAGTGACAAAAACACACACAATTTTGCCCAAAGGTTACACAGATGAAAAATAAGAATCGTCCAGCTTTCAGAAAATTTCCCCCTGGAAATGGCAGAAATTATGAGACTTTTTCATGGTCTCTGGATGTTGCCGACAGAGCAGTGGCACACAGGCAGGTTATCTGCGTCTCACAATCTCTTCTCTCCATGACGCCTTGTCTTCCTAAGTAAAAAATAAGCTGGCAGCTGCGGGATAAAGCTGTAATCCATGCAGAAAGATATTTTAAAATAAATATCTGGTGCCTTTCTTACCAGAATAGATCTGAAAATATTTTCTGAAGGTAAAAGAATGATGAATTATCAATAGGCATCGTGGGTGGAATCACTTGCATTCCATCTGCCTTCTAGCTGCCTAAATCCAACTACTGCAGGCCCGCAAACACTCTATAGCTACCGTACGTGAACGGAGAGACCCTGTACATCTCCTGCTGATTTATAGATTAAAACCCTGCTTGGAAGAAGCTACCTACCAAGACGTGTTCAAGTCCTGATTCAACTGCTGCTGAAATCAGAGGGAGTCCTGCCACTGATCCTAACAGCACTCTGATCACATTTCCCACAGAGAGTTATTCGGGAATTTTAACACAGACATTTTGTCAGGAAAAAGAACGCAACTGTAGAATATGTAGTGAAAAAAAGGAATTTTATATCGGCAGGAAGATAGATAAAATACTCCAATAGGGTTTTTTTCTCCTCTCATTTCTATTATTCATGGCACCCTAATGATCCCTTTCTGCATATAAGACAAAAGTAAAGCACAGCCTCCTGATCACAAGCGTGGCACTCCATCACTGATGGAACATGGGTATGTTAATGCAAGAGTAATTGCCTACCCTTCTGCAGCCACATCTCCTCGCACTGGAAGTGCATCACTGTTACAGTTTCATTTTCATTAAGATGCCAGAAAGGACCCCGAGATGATTGTCTGGTTTTGTATCGTATTCATGAAAGTGAGTATTAACAGAATTGGAAGGGAAATTAGAAGCAAACCCGGGAAGAAGCTAAAACGATGCCCTACCACTGTAAATCAATTGACGTGGTGACCTAGTACTTCTCTCTCAGGACCGGCCAGGAAGAAGGTGACAGCGGATAACTCGGTAGGCACTCTGCACATCCCAGCAGTGTTAGCTCATAATAAAACCTCCAAAACACACAGGCTGCACTCAAATTTTATCAAGTGAATTTCACATCAACAGCAGCCTCTAAAAACAATTAAAAAATCAGGAAGAATCGCAATTTCAAGGCAATGTCGACAGCCAAAGAAAGCATAATCCATATTTGCATTAGGTCCTCGTGCCTCTTGTCACGTATCTGCACTGAAATCTTCTCCCCATTTGGCACAGAACTTTCTTACTTTTCAAAGAACTACTGAAAAAAGTTCATTAACTAATTTATCAAAACAGCTCCCAGCCAAAAAGCTGAACTCTGTGGGCCACAGTAACAAATTACTGACTTTGGAAAGAAAAAGTTTGAGACAGATATGATTAACTTTCCATGCTGGAAGTGTGGCTGCCCCGAAAGGGCAAGGAGTGTTGGGAACTGCAGATGGCTTCCTGGAGCTCAGTGATGAATCGGGAGCATCTTACGTTCCCTGGGGGGATGTTCGCACTGTGTCTGCATCTAGACCTGGAAGATGCCATTGGAATGGCAGGACCCATCATCTGTGATTCGTACGTGATGTAACTCAGTAACTGGATGGGCTGCAAGGAGGGGATACAGAAACATTAAATAACACGGGAAAAGTCACAATTAAAGAACCAATGCAGAGGCTTTCTATCTCCAAAGAAGCTGTTCGGTTCTGCCGAGGTTATCTGAGAGGATAGTCCTTGCCAGCGAGGATCCAGACAGACAGAGTTGAAACACGATTTTTTTTTTACTTTCAGGTTACAAGGGAATAGTGCAGGCAAGGAGGGATGTAGCTGAAATCCAACTCCGTAATGGAAACCTGGATGAAACGGTTGCTGCATCCTTATCACCTCTCTGCAATTCAACACAAGCGCTGGCAGACGAACCACGTGCACAAGACGGTCGGAGGAGTTTATGTTAGTTTAGCCATGTGTTGCTATTCTGATAAAGGCCAAACTGACTCACCATTAGAAGCCAACAACAGCCTTAGAAAATGAACTGTTAAGCATGTTTTTCGGTTTAAAAAAAAATAAAATACATTTGATGCACTTTGAAATGATGAATAATAAAAAAAAGGCTTAATATTCAACTGTGTTTTGAATTGCAGGGTGCACACTCAACCTGAAAAATAATCTATGCCCTGCTGAAGTCATTCATGTCCAGACTTAAATTATTTTTATTCTTTGTCACTGGTAAAGTGATGCTCAATATTTTACCTCTTTTGCTCGCAGTAAGATTTTGTTGTTGTTGTTTTCGGAAGCAAACATCTTTCCCTAGGGAGCATGGCATCAAACAGTTCCTGGAGCAAAGAGTATTTTTTGCAGCTGTTCTGGACAGGGTTCATCTGTTGTTTGACTCAGGGGTGACTTGTGCATCACTAGGGTCAGAGATCATATGGATGGAGAGAATGTCACATAAGAAAGTACCAACAAGGGCAAAATAAGAAATATGGGAACAGTTCCCCATGTGCCGAGAATGAGCTAATGCTAAAGAAAGGGTAATTACACCCCTGAAGTAAAGCTGCTTCTAAATTAAAGTGGCACAACATGGTATACTGTTACCAGACCCATGGAACAAGCACAAAGAGCAATACAATAAATAAAAACAAAATTTCATACCCCATCTGCTCTGTTCTCCAAATTGAAGCATCTCAAATATTACAGCAACATTTTCTGTATTTCGTTACAGAGTCCACATTTGCCATTTACACATTTAAGCACGGAGAACTTAGCAAGTCATTCTGAGAGAACATGGTTCTGTAATGGGGTGCATCCAAAACCTCAACATAGACACATCGAAGCAGCGCTCACCAAAAGGTGACAGGAAACACTAGAAGAGAAACCTGAACCTAATAAAACCCGGTGACTCTTACACACTTACACCACTTGTGAAAGCAGGATGCTGGGAGAAGTAAAAGATATTGAAATATTATCACCTTTTAGAGCTCCTTAAGGAAGCAAACAGCCAGATCAAAGCGCAGCTCATTTAAGAGCAAATCCCACCTATTCTTTTAAGAGCTTTCCAAAATTACCCGTGTACACTGGGGCTTTAAAAACAAAGGATGAAAAAGTAGAGGTGCACGGGATTTCATTCTGCACATGAAATAATCTCCGTGCGGAACATATTAACGTTCCTTTGAGGGGCTCTATAAAAGCCCCTATGTTAGAGAGATAAGGAAATATATTGAAATTGGCCAAACTAATCCACAGAGCTAAAAGAAACAAGTAGTGTTCGCAAGTAGTTCTTCCGGGCTCCATCATAAAACCTGGGCTATTTATAATCAGGCATACAGAATAACGAGGAGGGGGCACATTAGTCCTTCTGCAAGGTCCCTTCATGCCCTTATAATTCACTTGTTTGTATGGGACACTTCCTGCTTCGCTCAGACAAACAAGATGCAAGATCACGTCTCAGGAGATGGAAAGAGGAGAAAATCCACAGAAACAACAAACACGTCCACTCTCACGTCCAGTGCTGTCATAATTAATGACAGTAAAAAGTCTGAAGGGATATGAAATCCTATGCCTCAGGGGTTATGTCAGTCTCTAAGTATTATAGATCCAAAAGAGACCACGCAGGGAATCACATTATGCCGTATCTCCCTCCTGCACGGCTCTTACACTTCTCCCCCAAAAGACTGTAATGAATATTGTCAGAGACAAGATACTGGAACAGATGGACCTTAGGTCTCACTCAATCCCTGTGCCTATATTATTATTAGAAGAGAAGCTGTCACAGGTATCTAAATGATGATGGAGCTCCTAAAAATGAAAGGGCAGCAGAAAAGGACTGATGCAGCACGCAGTTCAGCCAGCATCTGCTGCTGTTCCCCTCCTTCTTCAAGCACAGCTCTAACACCTTGCATGGCTTCATAGTTCTTAAGGCTAGGACTCCTACCCCATTCCCAGGAAAATGGGACTGGTTTGTGTACAGCATATTTCATTTTTGATAACTTTTCTTTTCTTAGAACTTCAATAGAAAGCTCTGAAAAAATAACTAATGCTGCCTCCCCAGAGGTCTTGCTCATCTCAGCTACATTCCAGGAGAAGGCCACCTGGCCCACCATGTGGAAATGAGAAAAGAAACTGCAGAGTCAACCCCCCTGGCTGGTAACAGAAGATATTTATTACACTTGTCCACAGTCTTCAAGGAATTGGTGTTTGTGCATAATTTAGAAGGTAGTCGCAGGAGTTCATTGTTATAGGCTGAACGTCTACTTTAATGGTTATAGATACAGTCCGAGTTTTCAATCTGCTTCTCTATTTCCGAAGGGGAAAACAATCTAAATGGCTATAGGAAAACCAGGATATAAATAACGGGGCACGGGATGGGAACTGGATTTCATTCCCGCCGAAACCTCTCTTTAGAGGTTCCTTCTACCTCTGCTCACTGCATTGTGTCCTGCTCCACTCCTGCCTCAAGCAGACAGAATGACTTGGATTGGAAGGGACCTTAAAGATCATCCAGTTCCAATCCCTCTGCCATGGGCCTCCCACTAGACCAGGTTGCACAAAGCCCTGTCACACCTGGCCTTGAACACCTCCAGGGAATGGGCAGCCACAACTTCTCTGGGCAACCTGTTCCAATGCAGACGTGCTGCCTGTGGTGACAACTGCATCCCTGGGCTGTCCGGAGACCCACTTGCAGACAGACCCCCATGCGAAGCCCACAAAGCTCCTCTTCTGTCTCTTCACAGCTGACAGAAGAAACACCATTCAACACTAAGAAGTGAAGGTGTCACTGCAATAGTGTCAAAGTATGATCTTCTCTCCTCCCGTCTCGCCCATGCCTCCCCTCCCCAAACCAAACCCCACGTCTGAAAAGGCACGGCTTGAGCTTATGATGGAGAAGGACGCAGCTGGGAAGTGCCAAAGGTTGAAGGACAGGAGCGAGTGGAATTAAACCAGTGAGGGATGCTAAAGTGAAAGGAACGCTGCCGGCAGTTCAGTTAATCTGCGCAATGTTTCTAGTAACACTTTCATAAACGCGTAAGTTTAATAACACCTAAGCCCTCTCCGGGAAGTGCTCATTAACTCACTGTTGCTGTTTGGGGTATCCTCAATTGCTACCTTTAAAAACCTGCAGAAAACTTCAAAGACTGTGAGGCTGAAGAGGAAATATTCGAGGGTGTCTTAAAATGAAATCTAAGGTAGGGCAATGAGCGGAGGAACAGTTGGTGAACAGTTGGTGAATGGATATTTTTATGCAAGGAATGCCTGAAGGAAAGAGAAGGGAAAAAACTGTGTAGGAAGAAGGAGCAATTAATATGCTCCTTTTTTTTCCCCTTACGCTTATTTTGATTTAAAAGTCTATTCTTTCGGTATCACAGATTAAGGTCGCTATACAATTCACCACGGGAAAAAAAAGTGGTCGTAGTTGTTGAATCAAGAAATGAAAGGGTCTACGACGGAGTTTTTAATTATTCAAAACTGATCACAAAGATATTCTGAATTAATTTTCACATTTTTGCATTTGTACATTTCAAACGACTCTGTGTGCAGAGAGCATTCAATTCCCTGGGAAACGGCACGCATCCTTAAGACCAGTTCCCTCGCTGCTGTCATTCCAACTGGGAAGGCCACCAACTGTAACAACGTCTTGCTAAAATCATGAAACACTTCAACATTTCATGTGAGCTACTCTCACCAGAATGCCCTGACTTCCCCAGAAATACATGCAACAGCAAGCCTCAGATGCCAAAAAAACTATTTAAAGAAATAAAAATAAAAAATAATCTAACAAAATACTCTGGATCCGAGTTCCCTCCTGCATCTTGCTAATTATGGGGTACGGACCGTTAACGTCTGCAACTCTTGTTAGCTTAATGGGAGCTGTGAGGCCAATACTTGCTATAGCGGAGCTGAAATTACATCCCAGTTGTTCCCAACTCGCTGTTCTTTTACAGCTGCAAAAAAATATTAACTACAATTACACAATTGCTCATTTCCTATTTTTTGACACTCAACATAATACCGCGCGTAAAATCTCAGCGGAGATAACCAAGCCAAACATCAGTGCGTAGAAGCCAAAGCAAGCGATGTTCCTTCTCACTGGTGGTAGCCACCTTTTGTCCTCATCTTCTCCCTGATTTATAAAACCTATTGTCAAATAAAGTCTGAGGCGGTTTTTAATTGCTTACTACAGACAGACATACTGTACCGCTTTGGGGGATTCCCCAAAGCACCTGGGGAAGCAATCCTTCAAGGGCTGCAGGGCCTCGCTTTATGTAGCCATGGTCAGAAATAGAGGTTACAGAGCCTCAGAAAGCAGCAGATACTGAATGAACGAGCTGGAATTTATCATGGGGGTGATATGTTGGCTTCCAGCAGGGATGAGGAGAGAAATTTTCATAGCCCCCATGTTTTTCTAAACCAGGAGTCAATACATCTGCAAGGAACTTGCAGATGTGTGTGGAACATGTGGACAGTTTGGAGGGTAATTATCTCTATACTGAATTATTAGCAGCATATAAATAAGGTTATGGAGGGCAGATACAGAGAGTTTAATTGCTGTTTATTAAAAACATGCTGCTACGAACAGCCTACATATCTTAATGTTGGTTTTTTTTTCAAACTACCATCATGTTTAAGGGAAGTTCCACTTTTGAGAAGGACATTTGCAACTGGAACAGAACTGAGCCAACCAACAGATGTGGAGAAGAAAGGAGAAAAGAATACTCAAGTAAAGATCACAGAGGAAGAAAAGAATACTCAAGTAAAGACCACAGAGGAAAAGCTCTTTAAGAGTCTCTGCAAGAGCAGGACAAATATTGGCATCAAATATTTATGGACAGCCATTCAGTCAAGGCCCATGAGCTTCCTTTCAAGTATTCACTCTCCTTTTTATTCACTGCTAGCAAAAATTCACTGCATGAGCAAGATTTAGCATGACTAGATCTTCGTGTAAAATATGTGTACTGGACGCAAGCAGTAAGATTTCATATTTGGAGAGAATCTGACACACGTGAAGTCAATGGGCTTTTTGCTGTGTGTTTTAAAAACACTGAGATTTTACCCCAGAAGTCTTCTGGTTGATTCCAAAGCAAGGACAACAAATTCTACCAGCAGTAGTAGTAACAAATCATTCATAATCTTTCTTAGAATGAGACAGCTTTTGAAAAAAAATCCATTTCCCGAGTTACACTGAATAATACATGGCCTTAAAATCAACTCCAGTTTGAGGATAAATTCTGCATAGTGGCTATTCGCTTGGACAATGTTAATGGGATACTGCAAAAAAAACCAGGGAAGGCTGTTCCCATACTTATTCTACATGCGTGTATGTGTGCACACACAAACACATCGATTTTTGTTTGTTTGTTTGGCTTTTTCTTCATTCAGACTTGTGATTTAGGACATTACTCTCCATGTCTGAACTTAAAATTACAGTAAATTGCAGAGCAGTAATTCCAGGGAGACGTCTATGCCTTCTCTCTGAAGAGACCAGCTGGGGATTTTCACTTCTCACATCTTTTACAGACCAAAATCCGTATTCACAAAGTCCATGTACGCTCCTAACTTCATGAAATGCTGCAGATGTGCATCCAAGATTTGCAACTTAACTTCTCATGGTATAGTTTTTAAAATATATGTATATATTCCAATCCTAGACATATCACTGCACACACGCAGTGAGCACCGGGTACATTTTCCTTATACTCTGTCATTAAGAGCGTTATTGACAGCAAACAAGTTACATATCTTTTTTTCTTTTTTTTTTTTAACAACATATAATTTTGCTGTTGTTTGCACGTTTTCTCCAAGACATATTGGACACCATTTGCTTTTCATTACAAAAAATGTGCTGACAACAAAATCACATATTCCTGACACACAAAAGAAAGAAGAAATAGCGACCATTTGGGGGGCAGGGGAGTCGTTCCATGAGAAACTCGATTCGCCGTTACCCGGGTACGCGGAGCTCGCTCGGTGCACACACAAAATCACGTCGCACACGCATCTATCAAGACACGATGGAGGGGTCTGAGCCTTCCCAAACCCCTGCCTTTTTTATTCGCCTTGCAGTGTATTGATATATTATTTTTAATTATCTGAAGATAATTAAATCTGGATATCCAAGGGTAGCCAGATGCAAACATGTCTGAAGATTTATGCAGTGAGGCTGCTCCGTTTTTAAGTGTGTTTATATCTATAAAGCCTTTACGACGGCATTGCAGAGGTGCCCGCACCCGTTGCCACATTAGCCAGGTTAATTCATCGCATAAATGCCCAGCAGCAGCGGCAACATAACATCCAACTTAATCACAGGGCTCATTTCTGATTCTTCATATGCAAGACACACCTAAATCAAAGATCTGCAGACAGGCCTAAATCCAAGATGTGTGCAAGAGCCGCTGGAGGAGCCGGCCACTATTAAACAGTATAGATCTTCAGCTGAGGTGAGATATACGGCTCCACTGGAGTCAAGGGGCAATTTCACAGCACCTGCTCTCCCTCTCGCTTGAACTCAGACTGCGCACACACAATCGATACCCGTGTACCGCTCTGCTAGACGACACTGGTGATTCCACAGCTGGATCGGGACCCAGTGGCGGTTGCCTATCAGGGAAGCCAAGAAAAGCCCGTGTCTATGGATCTGCGAAGCAGTATCTGAGCAGCAAAATGCTACCCCTGATATCTACTTATAAACTTCCCAGTACGTACTGGAAAGCAGACCCAGAACACCAGCTCCAGGAGTTACGACCCTTTACACACAGTTTTTGGTGAATCTTTGAGCTCCACATGCCATCCACCTGCTTCACACACAAATCTTATGCTTACAACGCTCCATGGAAGAAGAGCAAATCCAAATAGCTCAGGACATGCCTCTCAGTCCAAACCCTTCCCTGGATGTCCAACACCGGAAACATCAGAACTATTTTGCCCAGCCTCTTCCTTCCAGAGTTTGCCAGGCAGGAAGATTTTGAAAAAATCATCTGGGACTACAGAAAGAAAATATGTTGACATTGGTCAAAAAGCTGGAATGGCAGAAGAAATTCCAAAACCAGAAGCTGGTCTCTGGGCTGTCCAACAGCTCGGGTACCACAAAGCTCTATTAGGCACATTAGGCTCATCAGCACACAAGCACCCCTTCTGACTGCATGGTGGATCGAGAGAGAGAGAGAGTAGAAGAGTGGCAAGAGGACAATTTTCTTCCTCTGCCATTTTAAAGTGTCATTTCTACAGAAAGCCCTCAAAATGAGTAAGATTGTTAAAGCCAAATGGAGCCACTGGAATATATTGATGAAGGGAAAGTCAAACCCATTCTGTTTGCACAGAATGACAGAATCCCAGCATGGTGGGGGACCTCTGGAGATCACCTCGTCCAAATCCCCTGCTAAAGCAGAGTCACCCAGAGCAGGTTGCCCAGGACCATGTCCAGGCCAGTTTTGAAAGTCTCCAGAGAAGGAGACTTCACAACCTTTCTGGGCATCCTGTCCCAGGGCTCCATCACCCTCACAGTAAAGAAGTTTTTCCTTATGTTGAGGTGGAACTTCCTAGGTTCTAGTTTGTGCCTGTTGCCCATTGTCCTATCCACTGGGCACCACTGAGAAGAGACTGGATCTATCCTCTTTGGCCCCTGCCCTTCAGATAAACATTTATATGATCTCCTTTCAGTCTTCTTCAGGCTAAACAGGCCCAGGGCTCTCAGCCTTTCCTCATAAAAGACATGTTTCAGTACCCTAATCTTCTTTGTAGTCCTTCTTTGGGCTCAGTTTTGTCCATGAGCTATATATATTTATTATTAACAAAAAAGCCGCAATGATGTTTCTGTCAAAAACAATGTACTCAGGTCTAAAATACCATTTTTTTTCTAGTGTATTCTCTCTCCCTTTCTCAATTCCCTTGCCCTGTTGTTTGCCAGCTGGTTGGTAGCTAGTGCAGCTGGCAGTGATGCCAAGCGCTTCGCTATAGCGGAGCCCTGGGCATTAGCAAGGATAATAATCAGTGGTCAGGGAAGCATGTATTGAATATGCCAGTGACGGTGAGCAAAGGTCCACCGCTCTTTATCGTGCACTCCAACCTGCAGGACGCAAAATAAACTGTGTATCAGAAAGAAGAATGAGTGGTTAAGCGTTAGAAAAATGTTAACAGCAGCAGTGACCTATCAGCTGTAGCACGGCTTTCAGCGTAAATCGGTGTAGCACCAAGACAACACTGAAGAAGGCAACTGTGCGCGACTGCCGGGAAGCACACGCTGTGCACAGCCACGAAGGTCACTGCTGAGGTCCTGCTGCAGCCGCCCCGAGACCCACGCTGCACAGGCTGCACGCAACCGCTCAAGCCCACCAGCTCTGCTGGGATTCAGAAATCACCCAGGATCTTATCAGTCTTGAAAGGTGGGTGTCAAGAGGGTGTGGACAGACTCTTCAGTGGTGTCCAGTGACAGAACAAGGGACAACAGGCAGAAACTGGAACCCAAGAGGTTCCATCTGAACAGAAGGAAAAAATTCTTTACTTTTGGGGTGACATCCTCTAGACCAGGCTGCCCAGAGAGGCTGTGGAGTGTCCTTCTCTGGAGAGATTCCAAACCCACCTAGACGCGATTCTGGGCACCCTGCTCTGGGTGACGTTGCTTTAGCAGGGGCTTGGGCGAGATGATCTCCAGAGGTCCCTTCCATCCCCTACCATTCTGTGACTCCCCCCTTGCCAGCACAAGCACAGCATCAGAAGCAGCAGCTCAGAACTCCTCCCCACCACTGTGAAGTGGGGAACAACTCAACTGCACAGACAGAGCTGCAGGCTCCAGAGACTGAGGCTGTGCATGTAAAAACTCATTGCAAAATCTGGTGTGCTTGATAACACAGAGGAAGAATATGGGGAAAAGTCAAATGAAGCCTGTAACCCACATGTCCCCATTTCTAAGCGCACTGCAGCGAATGCATTCAGCGACACGACGCTGCAGATCTGCCCCTGGCTCAGTCTGCAGCTAAAGCAATGCCACAGGCTCCCGTCTTCAATAAGCAAAGCAGCAACGTGTCTGATTGGGGTGCTTGACCGGGCAACCACGTGTGGTCCTTCCTTTGCACAGCCCACACTTCTCTTCTCCCCACAGCCACACTGATTTTACACCCTGGCCTGTCCCACTGAACATGGTGGAGCAGGTTTGGGCACGACATTCTTCTCCTTTGCACTTCTGTTCAGGAGAATTGCAGTTATTACGGCTGGTATTTCAATACAGTTGAGTTTGCTACATTTCCAGTGACTTCAACATCTCCCAGATAAAGGCATAGTTTATACTGACAGTGGATTCCAGGTGGATGCTTATTGCAGCACAAACCACTCACCCTGACCAAATGGATGAGCAGCAGACCAGCATCCCTAAAGAAGGAGCAAGAAACAGACTGACTCATTTATTTAAAAGGCAGGTTGAGAATTCAACCATCTTTTGAGAATCCTTATATTACTTTTTTTTCTTTCTGCAAAATTAAAAGTCATTAAACTGATTTTCTTTTAATGTCTCTTGGCTCTGGTGCTTTGCTAAAATGAGTATTTCCCTTCTGTGCACGTACGTATCCTCTCAAAACCAGCTGCACCCACGCCGCGGAGCAGGTCTGAGAGTTCTGGGGCTAATAAAAGCTCTGGGGCTGTGATTTTAGCACTGCTGATCAGGGCAGGAGTCACGTGAACTACCAGCAGCAGGTTTGCAGAGCTCAAAGCAACAGATGAGTACAGCTGCAATTTGACGGGATGATTTCCAAAAAGGAGAGGCCAGAAAAAACAAACCAGCAGAAATAAAACAACGTTTCACCACTGAATTAATGTAGCGGTCAACGGCCAAGAAGAGAAGCCCAAGACCTGCTCCAGGGGTCTCTACACAAAGCTGGTTAACTACAAAGAAGGCAGAATTATCAAAAAGGTAGGAGATGGCAGAAAAAAAGTCTTACTATTCTGCAGAAGGCAGCAATCTTACTGGCCTGCGATAAAATGCAGTTTTTATTCAAGTAAAGCTCTCATTAAAATCTGGGAGAGTATTGAGTAAGTAAAAATAAGGACCTCAGGGTCCAGCCTATCCCACCTTACTAATGAGCTCTTAGATACAGAGAACAAAATTTTGCCCAGGGAGCAGCTTCCCTGCTTTACTCTGTGGTCTCCTGTGAGCTTACAGGAAAGTCAAGACAGTTCATGATGTTTAAATCAAGGTGCGAGTTGATTTACTGCTGCAGAACAACGCGGTGTGTACGTCTGCTTCAGGATTCTTTCCTCGGTTATTTTTTTACATCCCTTCAGAGCACAGGAAACATACGACATAATCTGAATATTTATGGCACGCTGTGTAAAAGCAGAAGCCCCTCTTCTGTACCCATCTCATTACAGGAGTTTACATTTTTGGAAAGGCTTTCTCTCCAGGACCAACCTGAATTTCCCATCTCTGCTCTACTGTTAGCCCAGACTAATACCATGGTGTTAGATGGTAAAGGATTTCAAATCTTTCAGCAGCCTTTTCAAAACCAGAGCCCATGTAAAAGAGTTCAGCTAGCCACTCTCCTTCATCTGAGGGGAAAGCTTGCCTTAGGCACAAACAAAGCTTCAAATTGATTTAATTTAAAATTTCAAACTTCTGTATGCTGCTCAGCTTCCGACTGCCATCTGCTTTTTCAGCATGCCGTGACAGAGAGCACAGTTTTTATTATGTTTGTTCAAGCAGGTCTATCAGTACAATATTAATTTCCAGAGTTTGGGAGTTCTGTATGCTTTAAGAAGCCACTAGTTATAAATCTGATCAGAAATTATCTACAGAATAAGATGGCTTATTTAGTCAGCTTCCAAAATTGCATCTTTTCAGCCTGAAGTGCCCAGACTCCATTATCTTCTCAAACTGTCCCTCATATTTGTTTGTGCTGCACCAAACACCAAGGTCCCTCACGATCTTAAATCAAGACCTTTTCAATCAGCCACAGCATATGAGCCTTCAAAAAGTAGCAACCAAATGTATTTTGACCGCATCAGATACAGACAGTCATGCTCAGATACATGTGGCAACACAGGAGGGGAGCAGTGAAACAGCCTTTCCAAGAAGAATCCAGTTTATCTCAAATCAGACCCTGGGCCACCAGCTCTTCTCTTGACATCCCACTCCAGGCATTCCTGGGCCTTTCCCCCCCTCTTTTTTCTTCTTTTAAAGCTTCTTGTATAAAATCGATTTTCCAAAGAAAAAGAAAAAAGGGTGTCACTCAGGACCTCTCCACTAAGTTAACCAACTTTTCCAAACTGCCTCGCTGATGTGTTGCATTGTGCCAAGGCAAGAACAAGGAGAGCTCTTCTTCCACTTGCAAATGCACTAAAATTAAGTTCTTCACTAGGCTTTACACTTAAAATATGGATCTTCTGCACCCTTCCAGAACATGCTCCTTCCAACAAACACACTCCTAGAGACAGGCATATGTTACAAACATCCCGATAAAATGAACTTTGGAGGGAACTGCAGCTTGTGCCTGTCCCTGCTGAGAAGCCAGGAGCATGCCAAGTCGTGGCTGAAACTGGAAAATGACATTAAGAGACGGGATGTGGAACAGCCGAGATGTGAGTGGCTGTGATTGACTTGCAGGTGTACCCCCAAATTCACCCCACGCCACCTCAAGCCCTCCTTTCTGTCAAAACCAGATGACAGCTCATCCTTGCCTTGTAGACTGGACTTGGAAGTCCCAGTTCGCTTTGCATAAGGAACTAGACAGCCATAAATAACTTTTTAGATGAAAAAATAAAACTGGGACTCTATCCGTATTGATCATGTACGAGCCCAGTGTTCTTTCTACAGGTTGCTTCAGGCCTGCTCTCCAAGTTCCGATTTAGATAGTTGTATCTTCCACCCAAACGCCCCTCACAACAGCTGGCAGCCGGCCACCAATGGGGTATGTGCTCCCATATCCCTTCGACTGATTTTAATTCTATTCTGCAATGAACTAACAGTCCCAGATTCATATTGACACTCAACACAGCGCTTCGAGGTCCCCCTGAGAGGCACTACATAAATGTAAATTCCGTAATTATTTGAAAGCGGAGTCTCTTCCAACCTGAGCGAGATCTGATAGCATCTCTGCCTTATAAATAATGTAATGTGCTGGCAGGGTTTGCTGCTCTGTACAAGGCACAGAAGGCCCAGCTGGAGCACAAACAAGCATAAAGAAAAACACAGTTGACAAAAAACGTAGCGGGAGACCCAAAAAGATGTTCTCCATAGATCTTGGCATAGGTGGACAACAGGGCTTTCTTCTGATTGAGGGCAACACCTGTGATCGGTGAAAACTGTTGGACTATTTGGGAAAGACTAGAAAGCAGAGCTGAGCCACGCTGAGAGTTGCAAATACCCCAAATATTTCAGTCAAATCTCTTTTGTAGTCCTACCTTCAAAGTCACAGATCGCAAAATTATAAAACATTGTTGTCAAGATCCTCAGAACAAGCAGTCAAGGGCAAAAATTAAAAAAAGATAATAAAAAATTCAGAGGTGTCTTACCAAATGAGCCCCACCGGCAGCTCTTCCCTTGGCTCGAGGGGGTGTGACACAGATGATGTTGGCTCTGCAGGACTTTCCCACCTGGTTTTAGGGCAGCGGCATCGGCCAAGGCGGCTTTTTCACGCGCAGGTTGCTAAAAAGACTCAGATATCTCACAGAAAGCCCATCATCTTTTGCTAACCGACTGTATTTTCTGAGATAAAAGGCTGAGGGGAGGATCTGGTTTACTGTAAATAAACAGCAAACTACTGGACCATCTGGAGCTCTCCTGTCATTTCTGCTTGCTCTGCAATATTAAAGAGACTCGCTTCCAAATGATGACACAGTTTGGGGATTTAAACCATAATCTTTAAAACACATATTTAAGAGGTATTAGCTAATTATTTAGGCTGTAACTACTGCAAAAACAGCAAATAACCCAGAGTTCTTTGAACCGGTGTTTTTGAAGTTAGCAAGCGTTTGAAGTGAGTTATAGGTAAGAGCATTTGATTGACTTCTGTGGAGACGGGCTGTAAATGAGAAGGGGAAAAGGTGCCTGGTGCAGGGAAAAAAATCAATAGAGAACCAGTCAAGGAGAGCTCACCCAGGAGGCGACAGCCCAAACAGAGCTGGAGAAGCCCAATTTCCCCCACCAAGGCAGGAGCTGCTGCACAGCTTATAAATCACTTGTAACACTTAAACTTTTCCATAGGCTGTCTGAATAGGAGCACGTTTTCAGAGAGAAACGTGACTTATCACCATTTAACGCTTAACTAACGCACTACAAAAATTTTCACTTCCTTCTACGCCAGCAGCTTTCTTCTGTTCATTATCTGCTGTGGGACTGTCAGTGATGCCTGCTAATTTTCATGTTATTAGCAGACCCATTTTTTTCCCAAAGACGTGTTTCCCAAACATCTTTTCTAAAGACAATTGGAAAAAAAAAGGTTCTAAAGCTGAGTATTATTAATTTGGGATCACTGCAACACGGGAGACCCAAGTCAGTACCAAAGCAGTTCTATCCAAGCACGTCCCTGAGCACACCCTCCTCAGCAGGAATCCCGCACAAGGCAGTGGGATTACCTCTATTTCGCCCCATTCCTGGAATTAATGCGGGATCCTTTTTCCAAGTGTCTGGCACTGGATAGCCCTGTACATGCCTGTAAGAGTGATGCTGTTGTGAGCACTGGGTTCAGGGCACCCTAAGTGAGGCAGGGTGAGAAATCTGCCTTCCAGAAGATGTTCAGATACCGCACAGATTGACAGCGGATAAAAACCTCATAGGCAGCCATTTGTTACTATTAATGTTTAATTAAGAGCAGACATTATTAGCTTTGCATCAGAAAACCAACAAGTCTTCTACGCACGGATGGAAAATTTGGAGTTTGCTGATAAATAAACAATTTATAAATGAACGCAGAGGGTTTCTAAAAGGGAACGCTGTCTGGGAATCATGCCGTTCCTAAGGCCTGAAGAAAACAACATGGGTCTGATTTCCATTCCTTTTGTCATCCTCTAAGGTTCATGCTGGGATAGACAGAAAGACGACTGGAGCTGCTTTGGGGTTTTTACAGAGATCTCTAATGGATACAACCCCACCCTTTCCTTTCATAGAAAGCCATCAGCAGCATTTACCGGGGTCTTCAGACTGCTCATCAATATAAAAAACTTGAGTCCAAATCTTCACTCCCTTCTTTAATTATTCCATTATTTATTTATTTAAAATAACATAAACCTGCTCCAAGTCCTTCTTTTCAGTATTCAATGTATTTTGGTCAAATAGACCCTCGGATGAACTTTGTACCTAACTCATGTGCTCCAGAAAGAAGATATGATGCAGCCAGCAAACCCATCATGTGTCTATCGTATTTGGGAACAGGGTTAGAATTGGGTAAAGCTCTTGTGAGACGAATGAAAATATTCCTGAATGCATATAAAGGACTTTCAAAAAGCCAATAAATACAGTAATATTGCGGCCCCCTACAACAAAATGACATGGCTGGAAAATGATCTCAAGAAACAATTTTCATGCCAGTGTAAGAGTTATTAATGAAGAAGAACGTACCGTTACAGCAAACGGAGGGACAGGAACGCATCGGCATTACATCTCAGTAACCGGGGACTCTCTGGAACTGGAACTTCAAAATAGGATTTCTTAAAAGCTTTTTCTTTCCTAAATTCCCTTTGCAGAAGCCTGCTTATTCTTTCATAATCACTTCAAAGCAATCCCCAGCCTTGCAATAAAGTAAATTCAAAGCAATTAGAGAGTAGATCTACACAGCAAGACCAAACAGTGCTTATAGAGGTTTTCTGTAAAGTGGTTCTGCATACATTTTCCTTGGAATGACATTATTTGTATAAAGAAGTACGGGTATATTTTATGAAGGAAAGAAAATACGAAATAAATTTATGGTAGCAAATAGAAACACCGCATCTCTGGAGCGTGATATTATATTGCAGTTTGAAAGCACAACCAATATAGCATTGCCCTGCTACATTCATACATTTTAGCGAACAATAACGGGGGGGGAAGAAAAAAAAGGAGTCTTCCACAGCGTGCTACAATAAAAGCCACCACGTACTACAATAACAAGCTACATACGTTGAAGAATAAACAGACCAACTTTGCATTCTCCTCCCCCATCTCCCCAGTGGCCTCGCTTTGCTACCTTGCCAATCGACATTTCCAAGAAGGCAACCCTTGGAAATGTAAAACTGCTTCTTCCCTTACGCCAGCGAGGCTGGTGCTAGAAGAGGAGCTGAGCTGTGCTGAGCTGAAATGTGGTTATTCCATTGTGATGCAAATAAATGTAACAATTAAGAATATCATTTTGGAAGATGTCAGTGGAGTAATTACTCATATGGCTTCCAGCCAATTAAGCAGTAGGTGAATTAGCCCATTTAATTGGTTTTGGAATTTTAGCGCAAGGTGTTTTATGCTTTCTATTCTGTCAACATTTTGCTGAACTATACGTTAATAACTCTGATTGCTCTCGAAATAACATCTGGGCAAATTTGGTCTGGAGTACAAGAACCACCACTTGAAAGGTTGCGTACACCTGTGATCCCAGTTGTGCGAGCAGATTGACTCCAACAAAAGCTCCATTCAAGGAAGATGGAAGTCTTGATTTGCTTGTAAGCCCATTAAACACACTGAATGGCCATGAAGATGAAACAAGGAAGCGCTTTAGGACTCTGCAGTTAGAAGTCTTAGAGCAGAAATGGCAATAATAAAAGAACAACGCAAAGTGATTACTCCCAGCATAAAAAGACAAGCTTATAACATCAACTGAAGAGGAAAAAGAAAAAAAAAGTCTCATATCTCTTGCTTGGGAGACCGCTGTGATTCAGCTAATCTCCTCTATTAGTAGATGATCACAATACACAATAGTCTTCAGTAAGATGTGAAAACAGAGGCACTCATGGGTTAGCGGAGAAGTACTTCACAGCTACCCTAAGGAAGTACAAAATAGACACACTAATATTAAGACTGAAGATTACACTGTTAATGACAATAGCAGCATACAAATGAACCCTCCTTCATGGGAAAAGATTAGTTTGAGAACTAAAAATCCTCATTTAAAAAAGGTCTGATGAAATGAGAGCCCAACTAAACGGCAGCAAATGTCTATTAGCCACCAGAAACGAGAGAGGGTGCAAGACCTAGATGAGATGCTCTTTTTATGGCAGGAGCTGGTTCTTTTCATTTTACCTTCACATTCTCATTCCCTAAAACTAAGAGGGTCCTTGGGTGTAATTAACATCTCTGATTGAAACTCAGTCACTCTTCGCTCAGCCCCGATTGAGTCCCTTTGTCCTGCAGACTTCATTTTTGAGAATTCTAGGAATAAGCAAGGAAGAGAACTACTGAATGTTTTTATTTTCACACGTACAGCAAGACTGGAATCCCACGGACTCTTACAGAGGAATTACTGCATGAGAGCTGGATTGCTTTGTCCATTTCATACAGCTTCAGATGCTCTGCAAGGATTCCTTGCACTTTCTAACATTACAGAAAAGAAATTAGAGGTATAGGTAGGCATCTCAGTTCATCAGCAATACTCTGCACAATTAGACACTGCTATGTAACTCAGGAGAAGTCAGAGGTTGGGCTCTGCTGCACAGTGTCTGCAGATCTTGGCCTCCTCTACTTCTGCATTTAACACCTTACTCAAACAAGTTGTTACATCCCCCCCATGTCTCATTCTTCCCATTTAGAATATCAGAATAAATCAGTGATTCATATTTCAAAAGGATTTTGAGATCTTTGCATGTAGCGTGCTCTGCAGCATTATTGTTATTTATAATTAACAGCAGGGTTACTCCACTATTAATAACACTTAGCAGCAGTGCTTTTCATCTTCAAACCACTTTCTGAGCATTAATTAACTTCAGGCTTCTGTTATTCAGAACATCTTTCCTTTTTCCCGTTCTGCTTCCCTCAATTCCCTGTGTTACAGGGGTAATGGAGAAAATCACAGGAGCTTCAAGCAACTTGATCCTTAATGTTTAACTTTAGAGGGGCACTTCGTAATTTTCACAGTGAGAATTTGTTCCGCTTTGACAAATTATTTCTGAAGTATCTTCGTAAGAGTGGATCCACACTGCCTCTTTTAATCTGGACTGTTGGCGTACAACAGGTTTTCTATGAGTTTCCCACCTGCCCCCCTCTCTGTGCTGCGATGCTGAACCCGTTACCTTCCTTCTCCCCATATACATGCAGATGTTGAATTATCAGAGACTGCTGAGGGGTGCCTGGGAGCTCTCAAAACATCTCAGCAGTGAGTGCAATGGGAACAGAGATGAAAAACACATTTTATTCAGTCTGCGCTTTATCTCATCTAGAACTTCATTCCAGCAGCAACATCCTCATTTCTCAACTAAAAAATACAGCATATAATCCATTTTTAGTGAGGGACTGCTTACTTGGCATCTGCAAGATAAGGCAACACACAATTCCCCTCTCTTGCTCATGACAAGCTGGTCAGCAGTGAGCAAGAGGACTCTGCTTTAGCTCCTCTGCTGCCAGTTGGATCAGAGCACCCTGCCCATTTTTCCTGCTCTGGATGTTATCAGCATTGCATCTGGGACGC
Organism: Eurystomus gularis; assembly: GCA_013400335.1. Lineage (NCBI taxonomy): Eukaryota > Metazoa > Chordata > Aves > Coraciiformes > Coraciidae > Eurystomus > Eurystomus gularis. The sequence continues at coordinate 173,180 of VZZY01011126.1, read as the reverse complement.
CTGATTTCTGCGGGTCATCATTCAAGGTGGGCTTTACTAGCATGACATGCTTGTCTGTAATTGTCTTCGTGACTGTTCATGAACATAAATGTGTTCATATTGATGTATTACTTTGTTGACTATGTTGTTCTGGGGTTCACAGCCTTTAGATGAGCATTTTTTAACCGTATTGAAGGTACTTCGCCTCCTCTGTGATTTAATGGCAGTCTTTTCTTCTAAAGTTAAACAGACCATTAATGGAAAATTGTTTAGCTATTCCAGGGGCTCCCAGACACTTGTTTTCAACAAGTTGATTCATCCAGGGCTCTTTCTCACTTCCAACCATCAATAACATGCACGTACAGTGAAAGAAATCATTCACAGTGGAGTCTTTTCTGGTAGCTGCTCTGTCTTGGACCATTATATTGTCTTCTAGTGTCCTCAGAGCAAAGACTGCTCTCACCTTTAGAAGAGACACTGAGAAGAAAGGGGCCGGTGGGGGAAAATGAATCTATATAAATGCAACAGGAGCAAAAACTAACAAGCTGTTCTAGGCTGCTCTGCCTCTCCTTAAATAAAAAAAGAGTCTGTTACAATATCGGCTCAACGGGCTACCCCAGGCAGCCTTGCTGCTATAAAGGAAGAATGAACAATATCAAAGAGATGCAGATCTCTTACTGAATCATTGTGGCTTGCTGTCCTTTGGCTCACACACTGTGGGGTTTGGACCATTAATTTATTGAAGGGACGCTGATTCATTTCAACTTACTTGTCAAATTGGTCAGCATCAAAAGTAAATCAATATATACGCTATTTATTAGGTCCAACTTCACAAACTGCCAACTCCCTACCAGCCCCTTCGCATCCCTGTACTCTACCAAGAGACAGAGAGAAGCAATGGACTCAACCGCCAGATGCAATTAGAAATTAAACTACACGTGTAGCTGCGTACCCTGGAGAATGCCTTTTCTGTACAGCTTCATGATGGAACGGGGGGTTTGCATCGTCAGGATTGTACTTCTGTGTAAAGGGAACGCATTAGCTTGTAACAAAGCACGGCTGCAGTCCATGTCGTTTGATCTCATTCATCATGCTAAGAGCACAGGTATTTGTTCTAGGGCTCCCATTTTATTTAATATAAAATCCATAACAGCAAAAATCCACTATCACTGCAACTACCCAAACTTTTGCATGATCCTAAGAAAAGAATGTGTTACAAGTTTGGGACTTAGCTCCAAGGCTAATTATGCCTGCTCAGCTTATATTTGGCCCTGGAGGTAACGATAACTAAATTCTTCATTGTGTTGTACTTTAATGTCGAAAGATTAGCAGAGCACAAGCTGCATTTAAAATCCAAAAGCAGAACGTATACATTGTTGATTTTAAACAAGAAAACACTGCTCACAAGCTGACAGAAGTATCTCACCCAGTACATTGTATTTATGTCCAGTGAAACAAATCACGTAACCAGCTGCTGGAATAACAGCCAAACATCCCAGACTACTGCACCATATAATTCAATTGATTGCCCTGAGAAACAATAATATAGTTATAATACTTCTACTAGCTTGATCCCCAGGGGAGCAAATTTACTCTGGTCTCCCTAACTGGTTGATAACATATTTAAATGCCAGTCAGTCACTAATCCGTTGCTGCTCCATCCTCTGAGAGCTGCTTTATTGAACACTGTAATTGCCTGGATGTTGTTTTTCATTTCTGTAGCTGTTGCTGTTAATTAAATATTTTGTAGAAAGCTCTCTCTGACATTTCTTACTGCATTCTTGAATATCTGATAAGATATACAGGCTGAATATTTGTACCTGCTGCTCTCTGCTGATACTCTTGTCCTAGATTCAAAACCCCAAAACACTGAAGAAATGACATACTTTTAGTGAAATTAGGACTCGCATTGTTAAAGGGCTGAGGGGATCAGAATGAATAGAGGCATATGCCACGTCTGATAGACCGCAGATGTCAGCGAAAGCAGGATGCACATCTGGACTCCAAGACTTACCTTCCTTCTCGCCACATACACGTTGTGGACATGGGCACTTCAGTACTGGCAGAATTGGTTTTCTGGAGTCAAGCAAATGCCAGTCTGGGCATACTTCACATGAAAAATCTTGAAGACTGATAAGGTTCAGAATCAGTTGTTTAGGTATGCCATGATACAAGAGGAAGGTAGCACAAGGAGGCAGCTCACGGGGATGGCCCGTGGGGTTCCCTCTGAAGGAAGAATGAAGCCACAGATCCATCTGTGGACATTCAATGCCCAGTGGCACAGGAGCACTGACAGGTTAAGACTGAGTTGGGCTTCTGGAAACATCAAGAACGTCTCTAACACTTGAGACACAAGACTGTTGTTCTCACACCGTACTCTAATGACTACTGCCTCTCAAATTAACAAGACCGCTAATGAAAAGAAACTACTTTAATGCTCTGAATTAAGTTGTCCAACGATGTCTGACAGACAAGGCTGGAGCGGTAACACAGGATCTGTGGTAGGCAGATATGGATACACACACAATATACACGTGGTGTAACTACAGGCGCTTTCACACACCATGTGCATCCACAGGAACACGGTGTGTGTATGCACACGTACACCTGCCGACCTGAAATACCTGGATTCATTAAGCGTTTAACTAACGCAATTTTAAACTGCAATAACTGCAATTCAGAGGTTTAAAATGTTTAAATAATAAGGATGAAATGCTGGTGCTAATAAAGCATTTGATAAAGCCTCTAATAAGTTCAGGGGAACGCAGCATTTTATTGGTTTTTCTATTATTAATTGGTTTAATGCCACCAGTATGATTAGTGATCCATCAGGCTTAGAACTAAGACATTGCCTGGACAACCTAAGGAATGGTCCCTTGGGAGCTTTTACCAGCTCCCGAACATCCTCTCAGCAAATAGAAAACATTGGTGTACTCCCAAATTCCCAGAGCCAAGAATGCTGGGATGCCAATAGCTCAATGCAGACAATACAGAAGACAGTATGCTGTAGAAAACTCACATAGGAATAAAGGGATTTATTTCTGGGACATTGTTTTGGAAAGCCCTGTATGTAGTTACTTCAATGTACACCTGCTGAATCCTTACTCTGTACATCAGCCATGTTTTGCGTCAGGTATTTAGATTTCTTGTTCCACACCCTTCCCATGGTCTGCTTGCACTGATATTCCTGTAGGTAATCAAGAAGTCCAGCCTCCTGTGACCTGTGGTCCTGATGACCACAGTCATCAGGCTGTTCTCCAGCATCTCTCTTCCTTTAACACAGTCTGGTTCAAAACTATCTGCCTTTGGCACCACTCTCCTACCCGCAGGACAACGTTTCCTTCTAGCTTCTACCATACAGGTGAGTGACCCTTTTATCTCTTTGGTATAATGATACTATCTTTTATGAAACCTAATATGAAAACGTCGGTTTTTCTCTTTGACCCTACCTTGCAAGCTCTTCTTTCAGTTATTTATGATTTTGATTTATCACAGAATCACAGAATGGTTTGGGTTGGAAAGGACCTCTAAAGGTCATCTGGTCCAACCTCCCTGCAGTGAGCAGAGACATCTGCAACTAGAGCAGGTTGCTCAGAGCTCTGTCCAAACTGACCTTGAATGTTTCCAGGGATGGGGCTTCTACCACCTCTCCAGGAACCTGGGCCACTGTTTCACCATCCTCAGTGTAAGAGTGTCTTCCTTTATCTAGTCTGAATCTACTCTCTTTTAGTTTAAAACCATCACCCCTTGTCCTGTCACAACAGGCCTTGCTAACAACTATCCCCATCTTGCTTATAGGCCCCCTTTAAGCACTGAAAGGCCACAGTAAGATCTCTCCATGCACCACTCCATGCCTGTACGCTGCTCTAAATAAGGTCCCATGCTTTCTCCTGTGTAATTCTACACTGTAGTTGAAGGTACTTAAAAATGAAATAGCCTGCACAAAATAAAGTTGCATTGCATGGCCTAAAGAGCTTGTTTCACCTGCTCTAAGTAGGCAGGCACCCTGGAGAGGCCACAGTATCAACATTCTGTTGTGTCTCTTAAAGTCTTCCTTCAAGTAAAAACCGTTGAAAATATGTAGGGAAATTCCCCACAGGACACAGCTTGTTTCCCTAAGAGGATCCACGAGGACAAACATTAGAACGACAATTAGAGATCTGGCATCCTTCCTCCACAACTGGGAAATACGCGGGGGAGGGGAATAGGGTCGGGGAGCACTTTCTCTGCTTCATTTGAGCTTTCTCTCAAATCAAGAGTGTATTTAGGAGGGAGTGTTACTTTAGATGGCGAGAGGGTGACAGGAGAGGGAAGATGGTGCACAGGCTGCTGCTCCCACCTTGACACACAGCATCTCTACAGCTCTCCAGAGAGACAAGCAGCGAACGACCACAAATACTCTATTGCTTCTCTTTGGTTTATTTGTCACTCTTTGTAGGTTTATAGTTAGCTCCTGCTGGTAGCCCCTTATTTCTGCCTAGTTAAGGAAGAATAAGGCGGTGTATTGTTTCAAAAAAAGAAATGTTTTCCTTTACTGCACGGCAGGTGACAATCCCCTGGTGGCTCGCAAAGCTGGCAGCAGATGACTTGGAGATTTTTCAAGAGTCGGAAATCCTTTTGGAGAGACCCTTTTTCATTTTCCTTTCCGAGTTTAACCTGCCATGTTTCTAATATGATTATGAGTCTCAGCTCCCTGCCAGAGTGACAGCATGAGGCAAGCGGGATTTGGCAGGGATGTAGGAGGATGCATGGTGGAGAAACTGGGGAGTCTACGACCAAAGTATCGGGGTCCTTTGCATTCAAAGGAGCAGCATGCACATTTCCCAGTGACCACTGCATGAGCATACCAACAGCTACGAACTGCCAGATAACAACAGATTTGTCACAGACCTCTGGGCCAAGAATTAAGGGGAGATCATATTCTGTTCCTCCTACTAAAGAGTAAGTAAATGCGCAAGCAAGCAAGTAGAAAATCTAGTGGAACAACACAGACACCCGTGTATCGTGACAGAAGATACTACAAGCTGACAAGAGCAATATACAAAGATTCTTAAACTACAGATTACTTTTTCTAAAATAAAAATAACCAAAGAGAAAGATTTTAACCTTATTTTGAGGCTAGTGAGTATTCATAAGCCTTATGAAACCTTTCTGGATTGGATCTGCCAGCCTAAATCATATGGCAATTTAAAAGCCAGCTTAATTATTTCAAGCAGCCTTCCTCCCTGTCCCTCCGTATCAGAAATGCATATAGAGATGGACTAGAATATAAATAGTAGAGTTAAAGTATTGAAGCCCTATACTGGAGACTTGACCCCAGATGAGCAAATTCATCACCCTGTATGCTAAAAATATAAATTCCTCCAACAGCTCAAACTCTCCAGGAAGGTGACAGCAAGAAGGCACCCTCCACATTCTCCCTCCCCTGTCCCAACCAGCTGCCTGGATGCTGGTCTCCAGAAGAGACCCAATGGCACGTGTTTGTACGTTAACCTCAGTGGCTCAAGTGGCCAGTTTTCTACAAATATTCAAATCCAGTAATTATCATCATAACGACTCTGTATTGTCCTTGATTTGTGTTTTAATCTCTGTAATTAAAGTGTCTAGCTGCCACAGCAACAGACGCTCTAGAAGCATGTCTGCTGTATAATCATAATATTAATTAAAAGCACAAAGTAGCTACGCAGTAAGGAAAGGACCAGATGCCATAGGAGATCGGCAGCCTTAAAAAACTAATTTCGGGAACCTTTCACACCAGTGTGTCTCATCCAATGTAGTTCAGGCAAGGAGAGGACGCTCTTCCTGCAAGGTCGCACCGAACGTGTGCCCAGTTTGGAGGGTCTGGTTCCAGCTCCCCATGGGTCAGTGTTTGCATCCCCAAGTAATCAGCAGACTGGCCCCTTGTGGACACTTTCAGCAAAATGACTAAAAACTCGAACAATACAGAAAATTAATAAATTCTCTCACCCTGAGAGTCGAGCTTTTTTAGAGATGAAGGCATTTTCTAGCCCCTGTTAAACATTCTCTGCCAAGCAAAGGAAGGTTCAAGCAGGCACCTCCACTAGGACCAAGCACCTTCCTCAAGGATCCTACAGAGCTGTAATTAGTCTGATTTTTCCCAAAGCGAATTTAAGGAGTGTATTCACCTCTCTAACTCTAGCTCTCTACCACTCAGCAGCATCACCCGCTGCTTTCAGGACCTCCAGCTCTACAGTTCAGAGCATACTGAAGGCTGGGGATGGGATATCTGTCCTACAAGAACCGCCTAACTAAAGGGAAATTTTTTTTGCCCGGCCCAACAGCTGGGGTGCACGGGTGTGCACACACAAAATGGGGCTGGAATGCTAGGAAGCACCGAAAGGATGTCTCTTCTTCCACTCATTTTTAGGGGTGAAATAACCAAAGCCTATTAACCTATTGACTGTGCTTTTCCCATGAAAGGTTGGACCAGATGACCCTTGAGGTTCCTTCCAACCTGAAATTCTATGATTTACTTAAAAGAGAAACCGTGGATGAGACCCCCTCCAAAAGAAACTCTGAGAATACAGGCTATAGGAGAGGGAAAGCAGGGAAGCAGAGGGGGAAGGTTCAATAAGGCCCCTTTTTGTTTCTAATCAGCAGCGACTACAGTGGAGAAACCTGCTGTGAACTTGTCAGATCTGCTGATGACACACAACGATGGGGGACAGTCAACACTGAGCCAAGAAGCCAGGGAACTTCAAAGAGAAACCACATTCGCCGTGTAATTGGAGTGAAATACAGCAAAGAAAAGGGAATAGAGAAGGATACCTGCTGGTGGCACCTGGGGCTTTGGGGAGGGGAGGTTGTTTTGTTTTGTTTCAAGCAGTAATGGCAGGAAGCAACATTTGTAGAAAAGCAGAGTGGAGCCCAGATAATGGGGGGAGTGCCTGAAACACGGGAGCAAAGGTTAGCCCTGGCTTTGAACAAAATAACTGCGAGAGATCCTTCAACAACACCTGCAGGCAAACTCCATGGCACACGGATGACGGGGATGGCAATCAGACATCGAGGAGGGAAAGGGAAAGGAAGATTAGAAGACAAATTTTACTAATTAATATATTCTGCATTAGGTGGGCTAGGGCAGTGCATGAAAAAGGTTTGTAAGACAAAGATATTTATCTCTTAAACAGATTTTTCAGCTTTGAGATCTTGGTAACATTACCGCTACCAGGAAACCACGTGGCAGCTGGCAAGCCTGTTTTAAGCTACTGTTTGCTAGTGACACGGAAAAACTCAAGGTTTTTCTTCTATCAGTAAAAAGAACTGACATACTGTCTCAAATCCTTACATGGGTATTTATTAGCTGGAACAACCGGAATAAGCCATTAAATTATTATGCAATAATTAGTCCTTTGAGTCAGTAAAGACTTCAGTGCTCTTGACAGAGCTTTTCCTCATAGCCAGGAAAGCAGGGACAGCAAGAAGACACACCGGACTGTATCACCTCATCATCACTCCCGAGTGTGGGAGTGACAATATTGTTTACCAAACTCACAGCTAGGCGGAGCAAGATGCAGTTTAATATTAACAAGAAAATTAAAAAGAAGGACACCTGCATTTCTGATACCAACATCGCTGGAGGAAAGGGAGCTGGCAGTGTCACCAGGGGGTCTGTGTTCTAAGGCTGGAAAAACACAGGCTGAAGACTTGAAGCAGGGCCCAGGAACTCGAGATGGATCCGTGGTGCTGCGGTAAAGTACATTCACACAGAAATATCTCGGTCTTTGCGGAATGAGAAATGAGGTGCTGCTGGACAAATTAGTTAGCATGTAAAGAGCCTGCACTCGTCATTTAGTAGTGCCAAGGAGTAATGTTATCCCTTTTGAATCACATCATCTCAGATGTAATTCCAGCAAGGAAGATGATCTCATGAGGAACTCTGAAGTCCCTTTAACACACCCTAGTTAATTCACAAGCCCTATTTCTATGGGCATAGAAACAGAAGATGTCATCTTATTGCTATTCTGCCAGCTAGCATGTAAGTCAAATATTTACTCTTGGCTTTTCTCTCACCACAGCCCCTTGGTTTTTAGTGTCACTGTTTCATCAGGTTGTCCCCAAAACACAGTCCCACTTGGTCCCAGATCATACAGTTCCTGTATTTGGTGCATCCAGCCTTTGGAAATCCTCACTTTGCACAGCATCCTTCTGCTACTGCCCTGCACTACATTTTAGGAAGGAGCCTTCCATTATCTCAATTCTTAATGAACACAATGGCAATCAGGGTAGCTAGCACCTCATCTTACAAGTGTAAGAGGGTTCAGTATAACCCATAACCTTTCCCAGAGATGAGCAATACTCCGTAGCGCAGCAGTGTGAGAAGCTGCGCGGCAGGAGGGCTGGCAAGCATCCTGATCAAGACAAACACCAGAAATAGTATTTGTTCACAAGAAGGAATTAAAATAGATCCTTAACTGGATCCAGACCCGCCTACGACAGCTCAATCAAATAAACCCCAAGAGGGTTTTAAATGAAATTTCCAACTATTTCAATAATTTTCCCCTCCACACGCTATTTTTTCCACATTTACTACTGACTACCATACATGTGCACAGAAACCAGCTCCAGTAGCTCTCCTTTCCCTTTCATTTGCTCTTTCCTCTGGATCCCCCATCTCCTCTTCTCAACAACCATTTTCACCAAAGTACAGCATGGTAAGGGTTGGAAAGGACCTCTGGAGATCATGTCCAGATGATCTCCAGGCCCAACGCCCCTGCTAAAGGGTGCCCAGGATCACATCCAGGCAGGTTTTGAATCTCTCCAGAGAAGGAGACTCCACAACCTCCCTGGGCAGCCTGGTCTAGACGATGTCATGCTGAAAGTAAAGAATTTTTTCCTTATGTTCAGACGGAACTTCCTGTGTTCCATCTGTGCCCGCTGTCCCTTGTCCTGTCACTGCAACCTGGAAGTGCAGTAGCCCCTTGTTCCTGAGATGAAAGACTTTGGGGAAAGAGAAGAAGTCATCGTTATGGTTGCAATCACCTCCTAGAAGCCAGAAAAAACCAGGAAGGTTGCACTCAAGCACTTTGCATCGCAGAGGCACCTGTCAGGCTGGATCGTCTCCAGCCCCATTTTCCAGCTGGATTCGGGCTGATGACTATTCAGACAAGCTATCTAGGAAACACAGACCCTGTCCAAACCTTTCAGAGAGAGCCTGCATTGGAACAGCAGCACGTCCTCCTTGCAGGTCAGGCAAAGCTCTGTCCTTCTCCTAGGATGGACGACAGTTTTGAGAGGTTTCTATCAGTGGGTTGCTCAAAGCTTGAGTACGGATTCAAGAAGAGCAAGCTATTCCACAAAAGTAATTGCATTACAGCAGTGGGAACATGCAATTAACGGCATGGAACAGGCCTGAATTTCATCTGGAGTAGAAATGAAATATGTTGCTTTGATTGAGTGTAGGTTGCTATTGTTGCTCTCTTTGTCATGCAAGTTTCACATGCAGTTTCTTCAACAGACCATCTACTCATCTCCAGTGTTCCGTTTACTACCCTTTCCACACATTTTGTTCTGGAAATTTGTACACACCTAAGTCTACAGAAGACATTTGAGTATTCCTGCCATTGGGCCACTTCCTTGCACCTACGGCTGCAGTCACGTCTATTTGCACTGACAATTTAATCGCATCGCACTGATGTGTCATGAGCGATCACTTACTCTTACTAATAATGCTCTCATTGATTGGCCTGAAAGGAACAATTGACAGTGATTGAAGGTCAGGCTGACGTGGCCAAGCTGAGACATCAGTAAAATTATGCAGGTTTTCTTTCCATACGTGTACTATGAATTATTTTGAAGGTGATTCATATGAGCTTGAAGGTCTAAGAGTATAATTGTCTTTCATTATGATGCAAATTATGCAAAAAAATCATCTAGGATCTAGTGCTATTGATGATATACTGCTTTATCTTCTTTCTCCTCTGACAATTCACATCTGCAGCATACAGAAGTTAGATTATTATCTATACCATTATTAATTTGGTTTACTTTTCAAGGTGGTAGTTATGTTTTCTCCTAAAGCAGCTATTTTGATATAACTGTACTCAGAAGCTGTAGAATTCAAAGCCAGAAGACAACAATGATTTCAACTTTCTTCACACACTTCCAAGACATTGTTTAAAACTTTCAAAGACTGATGGGTAACTAATACATATTTTACTAAACTTGGAAAGGAAACAGATGGCATAAAGCAGGCAAATGAGATACATACCAGAAATAGTTAACAACTGAAAGAATAATGTAGCAATGTTATTTTTTCTAAAGATACTTTCTGAAATAGATTCGCTTTCATATATTATTTTCCACCCAAGGGCTCGAGCCTGAGCATGTTCAGCATCTACTGAACTACCCAAGAAGAAATCTTTCATTTTACAGCCCTAGTCTCTGCTAAGTAATGATTATTTTCCTTAAGAAACATACAGACATTTAAAGAATCAATACTGCAGATTACTTATCAAGCAGCAAATCACAGCGTGTGCTCTGCATAAGTCACTTCTGAAAATAAAGTTGTCACAACTGTCCATTAGAACAGACAATGCTTTATGTTAATCTTCCAGGGGCTAACATGCTTTGACCATGTCTAGTGCAACTGCAGAACTCAAGCAATGTGATTTACTGAAGGCTATACTCAAAAAAAGGCCCTAGAGGTTAGACCAAAAATCAAAAGGAGGAACAAAAATAAAATCCCCTTTATCCAAAATGGTTTTGCCCCTCTTCAAACAAAGACAGGATCTAAAAGCTGCAAATTTAAGCAAAGCGGAATTTAAATCGCATATGGATATACACATGAATGTTCAGAAAAAAGGTCATTGTCCCAAGAATAATTCTCTCAGGCACAGTCTCCTCCAGTATACGCCATATTTTGGCAACACCTACTTTGAAGTGTGGCTTCTGTTAACTAAGATCAAAGAGAAACTTTGCAGTGATAATGAACTTCTGTTTAGTTTGTCCATGTCATAATCCCGTGTTTTGAGAGTGCTGCTGGGATTCTGTCAAAAGGGGATTCTTCACAGAATTCTTTATTTCGACACGTTAAAACATGTAATTCATACAGTTTCCAAAGACTCACTCCCAACTTCTAGCTCTCTGCTTTCATCCCTTAACTTTTGTCAGACTGGAGAACTATCAACCCTGGAGAACTATCGCCCCTCAACACCAAGTGAATAGTGAAATGCTTAAAGAGAAAATCCCGTACATGAAACCGAACGGTGAGTCACAGCCCACAGACAAGAATAAAGGTCTCGGAGTGGTGAGTCTCCCTAGCCCCAGCCCAGCACAGAGCAAGGGCACAGCAGGTGACACCAGCTAAGGGAGTTTCATCAACTATGGCCAACACATTCCACATGGCAATGATGACAACCAAAACCAAAACCAGCCTGTTGACAGATACTCCCCAAACAGGAAAGAGGATCCATTAATCAGGTAATTTGTTTATCCTGAATGAATATGGAGGTCACCAGTACTGCTGCTTGAGTTCTGCCAAGCTACTGCCCCACTGAATAAAAAAAAACCCTGAAAGATTCACATGAGGAACCTGCTTTCCGAGAGCAAGCGCAGTCTACAAAAACCTGCACAACGTTTATATCTTCTGCTCAGCTCCAAAACACACTAAACATTTGAAGAGCAGACACATCCAAGTGCTACTTGAGCTAGTGGGATTGTGCCCTTGTTGGAAGGACGTTTGTTTATTAAAAGAACAGTTATTACTAGTACCTTAATTGGGTTTGTTGGGTTTTTTTTAAAAAAAGCTTGTTTCCTATTAAATGTCCTTGGTTTCATTTCAGAGCCAAGTCTGACCTGCTCAAGCCAAAAAACTTACTTCAATTAAAAGCTTTGCCTTAGTAAGGACCACTGGTTTCAGCCCTGAATTATTTAAAGCTGAGAAACTGCAGCTCAGGAGCATTTTACAAAGCTTTTGAAATCATAAAAGAGGTAGAAGAAATACCTCATGCAAAACACTTTTCAAAGATTCTTACTAACCCTAATCACCAGTTCAAGGGACTCGTTGTGCCATCAGACTAGGAAGGCATCCTTTTCCTCTAAAATATCACCCAGCACCCCCAAATTTTCATTTAGTTAACCGTCTTTTTCATGGTATTTTAATGTTCTCATGCATGGCATTTTAATGTTCTCATGCATGGCTGTCGATTGTCTCAGCCTTGCTGAGATTGCTTGAGGGGGAGCTACTGACATCTGATACCAAGGACAACTTCTGGAGCAAGGAAGATTGTTTTTTTTCCCCTGAGGATTGACATTACTTCCAGGAACGAGTTGGGTTTGTAGGCTTAAAAAGCAGCACGCCAATTCTGCTGATATGGGACAGCACACGAAGGCAACTCGTACGTAAGCTCAGTTCCCTGGGGTTAGTTCCCCACTCGGGAACGAACATACATGTGATTTGCCCTTGTTCAGTGACTCCTCTGACTCCAGGCGACTGTTGTAATATTATTTATGCTTCTTAGTCATCAAAACTTTTTTAAATCCAGCTTAGGTGTGACATCTTGGGGCCAGGTGAATAGTAGGATGGAAAAAAAAAAACCCAACTTGTATGCACTCTGCAGCAGGTCTTATCTTCTGCAATTCAGGCTTGATTTGAGTGTGCAGTCAGATGGAATGAGCTCATTCAGTATCTCAAAGATCAAGGACTTGGTAAATCCCAAATGCGAACACGTGACCACGCTGAATAAGGACGGCTGCCTCCCTCTGCACTAAGCACAGCCACGTCTTCATTGGAACTCTGCTCACATACCCAACTCCATGCAGATTTAGCTTCAATCCCCCTTTTTGCCACAGGTAGAGAGTTGCCTCTTGCACACACTGCTGAGGAAGTCGCAGACATTTAAAAAAGGGACTTGATTTTCACTATGTCCATTATGCAAATGCAATTAAGGTACATTATCTTAATTTGGTTTAAAACCTTTAAAACACCTTGAGCAACGAGCCTAATTATACTTTCTTCATCATGTCTTGAGTTTCAAACCCTCCTTGCTTTAGTGCAGAAAAAAGGCTAGCAAACAAGCAGAAAACCTTGCCATCAATATTTCTCAGATAAACAGTAATAATCTTTTACGCTTATTTTGTCCATTTATCCCAAGGAAATACTTTACAAAGTGTGAAGCCAAGACCACTTTACTTTCCTCTGGGACGGAGCGTCGCAACATTTTAATCACACAGCAACGCCACGCAACATTGTAGGATCAGGCACAAAGAATAATACTAACTCCAATTGAAATTACTGGGGGAATTAAGGCAATCAGAATATAATTACTCATACTGGATTTTGGCCAGTGCAAACTGGAGTCCAAGCCAGGACATGAAGTCCAGCCACCTAGTTCCTGCCAGAAGTGCCATGAGATCGTTAATGAACACAAGTGGCAAGATCCCAGAGTGTTGCATCCTATATAATATGGCTTTTTAAAGAGAAAATAGCCACTGAACAAGCTCCAATTTTAATGCGGCTCTAGTGCTGAATAAGAAAAGAAAAATCTTGCATCATCTACTGAACACGAACAACATGCGCATAAAAATCCAAGCTAAGTACTGATCTGGCAAACTTCACTGTATTTAGAGCTACGCACCGAGCATTACATCCCTTTCTAGACAAAGTCTAATGAACCTCTTCAATCAAACTCAAGAATATCAACATGATTCTTTACTGTGGAAATAAATCTGTTCTAGTGAGCTCAAACTTCTCTTCAGCCTTGTAGACAGAAATGCATTAGGGAAAGCAGAGCAAAATCCCGTTATCTCCTATGATGGTTATGTGGCCAGATGCCCCCAGGAATACATGCCATTTGTTTAGAAGCAGAGGCATTTTCTCTTCTCTCTCCTTGCCTGGACAGACCCCACAATCTCAGTACCTTAATTGGGTTTGGTGTAAACGGATGTACACCAAGCAGCTCCTTTCCCATGGTGTTTTCTTATGGAGCACAGCTCTCTTTATTCAAACAGCCTGTTCACTTTGGGGCAGATAACCCCATGGGTGGCATGGGGAGAAGCTGCTGGAGGAGTAAGAGGAGGCGAGGGAAGCCACTGAAGCTAGACAGTTGGGACCCAGGGCAGCGTCTCTTCCTTGGCACTTCTACAGCTTATTATAAACCCTGCACCAGCCACACGCAAGAATTAATCAGCTCACTCTGTTTCTAAGTGGCCAGCTCTAAAGTAGGAGAAGAGATTTTATAGCACAGATAATGTTTGTCTAGTTTTGTAGATGTCCTTGGGATCTAAACCTAAAAAGAGTGCTAAGCAGTATTATTATTAAAGCAACAAAACACATCCTAGGAGCAGATACAAAGGAGGGATTCTCAAAGCACAGGAAAGCATTAAAATAAGGTCACATTCCTTAGGGTCCCACGGGATCTGAAACACAGATGCTGTGAGTAGCTAGCAACTAATTAGTTGCAAGCAACTAATACATCGTGCAGTGCTAACACAGAGATACGCAAACACATCCCCGTGCATACAGACAGAATTTGATCGCGTTTTTAAATATTTCATCTTGCAGGCCAATTATCATAAGGGAACTGATACGTAAAATTGCAGAATTCTTAATTACACTGCGTTTTCTTCAACTCGTTTCCATCTTGACCATGAAACTCTGTGCAGCCCTAAAACAATTCCTCAGCTACAGTAAAGTGAAATTCAATGACGGGG
>VZZY01011126.1:76050-158508 GCA_013400335.1 Eurystomus gularis | reverse complement strand
GGCGCTTTAATGCAATAATAAAATCCATGGCTGAATTGTTTGCTATGAAGGATTAAATATATAAAGTTTGTTTTTTAATAAAAGGACAGGCTAGCAGACAATTTTGGCCTATTTTTATATATCCTGCCAAACTTCTATTTTGAATTCTCCCCAATTCCACCTTTCTTCCACCTGACTGTAGGTGGAAGGAAGCCCAGCAGAGCCCAAGAAGCACTGGTGGAGCACAGCCCTGGTCAATGAAGCTGTGACCCTTCAGATGCCCCAACCCAATGTCTGCATGACCTGAACACCCCTTCCCAGAAGGACTCACAAGGTTGGCTTTCATCTGCAATGGAAACTACGCCATACAGTTAACTGGTGGACAAGACAGCTTTAGAAGCAGCAGACACCAACCACCTTAAAGTCCTGCAGCTAAAAACGATGTGAAATACAACTGCGTGAGAAGAGCGACCAAGGTTATTCCTGAGACTCCACTGCTGGCAAAGGGCAGCCGGGCTCTCCTCCCCAGCCGGCATTCCCAAACCACAACAGCTCTGACTTTCCCCCTAAGCTCTCTCATTTCTTCGCCCTCTCCTCTGCGCCTACCCTCTCTCACACCTCCTTTTTCATGCCTCTTTACTCACCACTCTGCTACACCTGAGACAATTTCCATTGCCTTGTGTCCTTCCCCAGTGGCCTTGTTATCTTCTTCCCATCCTCCTCCTCAAGACTCGCTATGTTCAGACAGCTTTCCACTGAGAAGCTGCACTTTGCACCCAGAAAAAGTGGATAACATTTACAAAGGGATATAAATAACTCCTGTGTTAAAGCTTTACTGACTTTCCATGCGATTTTGGATCCTTGTGGGTTTGACTCCCTCCCTTTCCTTTTGTCTCTGTTTTATTTCCTCCTTACATCACTACTTTGTAATGATACTGGCATAGTTAAGGTGGGATGACATCCCTAGTAAGGGATAACTATGAGGGTGGTGAGACACTGAAACAGGTTGCCAAGAGAAGCTGTGGATCCTCCATCACTGGACATGTTCAAGACCAGGCTGGATGGGGCTTTGAGCAACCTGGTCTAGTTCTTTAAGGTCCCTTCCAAGTCAAACCATTCTAGCATTCTACGATAACGGGGATGAAAGGAATCTGACCCATGAAGGACCGGTACAGCATTCCCTGCATTTACAGGGAACCACAGCATCAAAGTACTACATGCTGTCAATGGATATAGGTGAAACTTGGCTTTTTTCCTCCAAAAACCGGGTAAAAAATAATATCCAATACTACTTCATCAGGATTGGAAGTGGATATTTTATCTACTCTTAACTGACAAAGTTCACAGAAACATTGCTTCTATTTTTTTGTTAAGTACTGTATGTGTCAATAACAATGTTTTATTTTCATATTATTCTATCTCAAAAAGACAAGATTAAATCCCTCAATAAAGCTACTGACAAAAAGGTCAAGTGCATCTCTTTAAAAATCCCTTCCAAGTCTCTATTTGTAATATAAGCAGAGCTCCTGCTTTCTCTCTCCCTTAAATACTCTTCAAAACCAACCACCCATCTTCAGTCCCTGAAAGAGAGGGTCACCCTCTCAATATTTAGAAATCTTTACTAGTTGTTGCTTATCCTCCCTCTGCTCTTCATCTTCACTTCTCCAGGAAACCTTCACCATCACAGCTATGGTTGGGCACTGGAACAGCCTGCCCAGGGAGGTGGTGGAGTCACCATCCCTGGAGGCGTTTAAAAAATGAGTGGATGTAGCACTTGAGGCTGTGGTCTAGCGGTTACGGAGATGTTGGGATGAAGTTTGGACTTGGTGATCCTGGAGGTTCTTTCCAACCATAATGATTCTATGACTCTATCTGAGACAAGCCCCACATGCTGCATGAAGAAGGAACGACGTGAGTACTGTAGAGCTTCACCTAAAATCAAAACCCACCTCTCTACTTTACAGCCTTCAACTCCTGCAGCACTAATAACACAGCAACTAACCCGGGTGGAACGAACGCAAGAAAGAGAAGAATTCTCTTCGCCATTTAGAAAATTACAGGATCTTTTTTCTTTTTCATGTGCGGGTTTTTTTAAGATAACTGGAACTTTTCAAGCGTAATGGGAAGTGACCTCTTCCAGGTGTGTAATTTTCTGAAAACCCCTTAAAACAATAGGCTTTTCTCTTCTTCACAGAAGGTTGTTATCCCATAATTGGCACGCAGACGTGGCATCGGTATTCACCAGCAGTACAACTTTTCTCAAATAAATTTGGTATGTCAGGTGCAACCGTGAATCTGTTGGATGATTATTATTTATCTGCTTAGCGCTGCCAGTGCTGCACCCAGTATCCGCACAGAAACAGCCTTCTACAGAAACAATTCTCACTTCGGGAAGGGCCAAAACCGGGAAGCAGAATATCCAACATCTCCTAGGGCTGCCTTAGACATTTATCCTCATCTTTAAATATGCCAACTCTCTGCTTCAGTCTTTTATTTATTTAGAATAAGAAACTGGTAATATTTAACATACATGTAAGAGTAGAGACACTTGAAATGTAACGTATTCGTTGTGACCTTCAGCTGGAAGGAACTACAGAAAAACAACAAATTAATATTCTTTGCTCTACTCTCATGCTTTCTGCTCATGAGTAGTCTCTGCTTATGCGCTTTATAGAGAATTGAAGTTTGTTCATACAGAAGAGCCAATAATGGAGAAAATCAAAGCTTCACTTAATAAAACTTGCTTTGATGTCACTACGTTTTCCTTCCATTAACCTTTCAACTGCCGAGCACACTCTGCCTATATGCATTCATTTGTCCGGCAAAGTGGAAAATTGCTGGCAGGGTAAGATCTAAAAAGAAACCATCAGATGAGATGAAAAGGGAAGATTTATGAAAATCTGCTTCATAGCTCCATGCACTAGAGCCCTAGAAACCGAAAACTTTGAAAATTAGAATGTTATTTATGGCCTTTAACTTCCATGTCAGCAAAAGCCATCATACCTGTAGAGTTAAAATTCTTGGAAAGAGAAGTTCAAGGAGAAGTGCCCAGAACCAGAGATGACCACGTGAGGCACAGCACACTTGAAATAGAGGTGACGATGTGCTGCTTTTCTTTTCATCTGATGCCTGTTACTGGAATCATGGGTGGTAAAAAATGAAAATTGTGGAGACATAAAAATACTAGAGAGTATAATGGTCTCCATAAGATGTATAGTTGGATGTAGCTTCGTCTAGTGGCATTTCCCTTGTTCTTCAGGAACTTCTCAACCTCTGGAGCCCTCACCCCTGGATGCTGGAGAGCTCTGCCCCGTAGGACATATCTCCTACCATGTAACGACTCCAATATGAGCTCCACATTAGCTGATGGGAATTTTACTGTCAGCTCAACTGGCCAGGCTCCAAGCACAGATTCACACACAGCCTTAAAGTTCGGGAGCTGGCATTTTTGGTTCAAGCCACAATCACATGCAGTTCTTTACTCATACAACCCAACAGATCAAAGTTATACCTGCACCCTCAGCTCTGCCTCGATGAATCAGTGTGATGCAATTGTACACACTGTCTGCAGCTCCATTTTTTCCTAGGGGAGATGCTGCACTCATCGATGTGCTTGGCTTTTCAGGCTTGTTGCCTTCTCTGCTCAGCAAGCTGCCCTTTAACATGCTCCATCTGGCAGATCGGTGGTGACACCCTTCCCCCTCTACGTGCTGGTAGGCTTCTGATGGCAGGCTCTGGGACACCCTTCCTCCCACCGCTTGCCTCGAGCCAGCAGAAGAGCAGCCTGCTACTCCCTATTAATTTTCCAGCAGGGGGAAAACATCTTGGGGCTCCCTTCCAAGTGCATTCTGCTGCTCTTAAGCT
The DNA here is from genome assembly GCA_013400335.1 of Eurystomus gularis. Taxonomy (NCBI): domain Eukaryota; kingdom Metazoa; phylum Chordata; class Aves; order Coraciiformes; family Coraciidae; genus Eurystomus; species Eurystomus gularis. The sequence goes on along the minus strand of VZZY01011126.1, from coordinate 154,665 downwards.
GGCTTCTGCCTCACACAAAAATGAACTGTGCCTCCCTAGGGTTTTTAAACAAGCTTCAACCCAGGTTTTTCTCCAGAGGCTTCAGATCTGCTCACCTTCCACTCTACCTTTCTGATTCTATCCAGGCACTGCAGAGGAGACAATTTACCATGGGTGGGGATGGGGACACACAATTAACCCGTTTCACCTGCTACATCTGCACGCCTACCACCCTATCCTTCTGCTTGGAAAGGAATTTTTTTGCCTTTCCAATTATTCTCCAGATTAAAAATAGGTTTGCTTCCTATTATCAACCATATCCATCTGCTAATTTCTCCTTAGTGTATCTCCAGGGTTTTCACGTTAAAGCTCTTTGGCTCCATTTGCTTGTTTTCCATTAAGCAAGCTATGCTGCATCATTCACCATTTCCATATCCAGGCTCTTTATGATCCTCCTATAACAGTGAAGTATTTTCCTGCCCATTTTAGTGAAAAGACATCAAATCACAGGAAGTTTCGCTGAACAAAAGTGCAATGATGAACCGAACCAGGAGTTCACACACTGCACCACCAAGCCTGGGCTCAGGGCATTCACAAGAACCGCTTGAACAAAGTGAAGATGGCTACGGAAAGCCATCTAAAGAGAGAACACAAAGTCAACACAAATCTCCCGGACACATAATGGAGTGAAGGGCAACCCCAGTGTGAGTTTCATACTTCTCATCTGTGGTTGACAGGTAGCACTTTCTCAAAATTACAAGGAGGAATAATTGGAAGTTTGCTCCAATTCTTTCTTCAGTCATAATAAAACATTTTGGAAAATGGTCAAGAGCTGCCACAGGGTAGAAATCAAAGACATTGTAAGGCCAATCTACAGCTCAGAGTGCATGAAAGTGCAGGCAGCCCTGCAAAATCTCCCTGCGCACTCTAGCGAAGAAGTCATTGGTAATTTATAAGGGCAACATGCTTGCGACTAAAAGCACAGAAGTTTTGAAGAATTGCCTGTTCAATATTTGGATTCCGAAAGCTGTTTCTGATATGAACTGCCCTAATGGTAACTAATGAAAAAAAAATAAAACCTTAGCCTTCAGCCTGTCAAAGAGACAGCCGTGACCTTAATTTGCCATAGAGATCTTTGATGAGTATGAAAGTATTTCCCTCAAATATCTGAGAAGGACAGCATACCGCCTAATGAGCTAGAGGTCTCAAACCCACAGGCACCACGGTAATTACAAAGGGATATTTAATTATCTAACCCTGGCATCTAAAGAATTAACAAACCTTGATAATGAAAGGAAACCAGAGAGGAAAGAAGAATTCATTGTCTAAGCCACAAAATGCTGGGAAAATCACTATAGAGACAGGTTTCAATAGATTCATATCTGGTATTTCTCAAAGCTTACTGTGTACTAAAATGCCAGATGTTCACACATTATGGTTGTTGTTACTGTTAACAGCATTAATTGGGAGAGAGAGAAAGTTAATCCAATTTAATCCAGGAAACTAAGTAGAGAAATGTATGAGGAAACAAATGGAAGTCTGTAACAAAGACAGATACCCAATATTTTGTCAATCTGCACATTTCATACAACGTTGGCACCTCCGTTCCAGAAGTGGCCAAACGACGTCCCTCTCTAGGAACTATTTCATTTACGTTTGTTCACCACACAGAACAACAAAATAAATAAAACGATCCTTGATGTTTGGCCTCTTTTCTCAGCTCTGGCAACGGTGGAGCTTCACGAACACCTTCACAATGCTGCACTTGTGTTATTTATTTCCTTTGCAGAGAAATTTCTGCCTTCTCAATGGCAAAAACCCACCGGTTACTTGGATTTCAGCGCTCCATCAAAAATAAAAGGCACCATTACAGGCCATTACATGTAGACCCTGTCTCCTTGCAAATATATGCAAATGCATATGTATAACAAAGCAATTTACATCTGCCCAAAGCCTCAAAGTGAGCGTATTTGCTTTGATCAAAGCTTAAAATGGGATTTATCTGTAGGGCATAAAAACAATGTTTGCCTTAAAGAAAACAGCAGTGGCTTTAGATCGCTGCAATGAGGCTGTTCTGTTCATTGTGGCATCGCTGTTTGTGATGTTGCTAAGGTTGCCTGAGCATTTCCCTTCTAATCCTCTGTACCCAGAAGCTTATAGCTTGCCAGTGAAATGTCTCTCCACCTTACGCTTCGCATGTACGACATTAATCTATCGGCTAGCCTTTTATTTCCTCACCAAATTATCAGAGCAAGCCCACCCCAAAACCATGTATTCCTTTATAAATTTCATTTTATTATTAGCATCCCCTGCTATGTTTGCGAGAAGCAAGCTGAATTCTCTAAAGACGTTTTAAACCAAGGCTAAACAAAGCTAAGTTTTAGCTAAAAAATAAAGGCCAGTAAATGTATAATGTACAAAAAAGAACATGCCTGCGATGCGTTATTTGGTTCACCGAACAGTTGCTGCCCTCAAAAAGAAAACAAGCTGTGGAGCAAATATGAAGTAGTCTGCAGAATTTTGCCTTCAAATACCAGCAGAAAGAGATATAATTAATAGTAAGTAAATAATTGTAAGAAATCCAGATATCGGTGATGATTTGATAACTGGTCTGGAGATTCCCAAAGAGATTTTCACATCTGCCACAATCGGGAATCCTTCTGCAACGTCCAAGAAACAGGAAAAACCTGCAACGTCAGCGAATTCATCTTACTGACCAAAGCCCAGCCACGCTTCTCAGCATTAGAGAGACAGGCTACTCTGCTCTGGGGGGTTCTGTGAGTCAGCTGGGAGGAGAGCTAAGTTTGAACAAGAAGTTATGCAAGTAAGCCCGCTGCAGAACTTTTCAAGCTGTTACTGAAAGTACACTGAGGATGTTTCCAGGTGTAAGCTCTTGTCTGAAGTTGCTGAGAGCAGCGCTAAAGCCAAGTGGAAAAAAAAACCCCACCCATAGTAATTTTATACTGCATATTATCCAAATGCAAACAGGAACAGAGACTCTTAGCACAAGAGGTACTCCGTGGTACCTGGTCCTTGGTGCCTTCAGCACGGGAAGTTTAAGTCATTCACCATAAGCACCACAACACAAGGGGTGATGTTCCTCACCGCGATGGAACCCAGGTAAACCTCCTGCCCACCAGCAGTTATCACCCAAGGGCAGAATCTTGTCCTATAAATATGAATCCGTTCATTAACATTTCTAGCATCATCCGCATTTTGCATGTTAAGGATGTTTTTATAAGCAGGGAGTTTCAGCTATTGCTTAGTTAACTCTATGCAACTGCTCCCCATGCGTACAGGAGAAGACTTGCTCACAGGCAGGGAAGAGTAATTGCATATTCATAAGTATCTCAACACACAATTAATTGCTGAGTGGTGAAAAAGCAGTAATGAATAGAAAAGACTTTGACTTTAACACGTAACAAAATACATACTACGTGCACCCTGTGCATGTGCCATCACCCACGAGCAGGTTCAGCTTCACACCTGCCACGAACACACCATTGCATCCGGAATCCAAAAGCTTTAGTAGCTTAAGAAGAAAAAGAGATAGCGTGTCCTACTTCATTTACTGCTATCGCAATCATGCTACATCTTGAACTCATAATAAGCAGAGATAAGTGTTGGAGTTTCTTTTTTTGATGTTGCCTCAAGTGCTGGCAAAGCGCACAGTAATAGGCTGCAACATTATCATATTGCTTCCCACTTAGGTGTTCAAGGGGTTTGCTATAACCTAGTAAAGACAAGTCTTCTGATGGCTTTGACAATTCCATTTTCACCTTCTCCGTTTGGATGCTTCTCATCATTAAATTAACTGTACTTTGTAATTGTTATTAAATGATTGTCAGCAACGGAGCCAAGGAAAATCACACCAGTTTTGTATTGACCTTATAAAGCCATTTAATTGGCATGCGATTGTTGGGCCAGATGAGCTGCTGTTGGATCAAAAACTACATCCGAATATCTGAAACCACAGCACCTCTCCTTCCAACCACACCTGGCCGATGTACCAGCTTTCCCAGGTTTTCATAGTTCGATTTCCTGCAAAGTTTAACCATCTATGTGAATACACTGACCGGCATCAGGAGCTTGATGTTAGTTCCCAAATGTCTGAATCCTTTGTTATACTTAAGATCTAGTTTTAATCATCCAGTTAGAAAATGTATTTGTATTGAATTTATATTGCTCCTAAATTAATTCATACAAGAAAAAGATGTTAGCATCAAGATTTAGTACTTCTTAACCTTGAAGGTATGCCATATAATAGGTATTGATTTTATCTTTTTTATTACACAGAAAAAATAATAAAATACGTCTGCTGGTGAACTGTTATACGACAGTATAAATGGTTAGCAGTGTATGGTATAAAATAGCACAGTGACACCACGTATGTTTGCTTTAAAAGCTTATTATAAAAATCAATGGTGATATACATCTTGGTTAGGCTCATTTTTTCTAATTAAAGAGACAGTGTCAAAAAGAGGTTTTCAGTAGTTCAAGCTGTAATTCTTATTTCTCTTTATCATCTGTAAGATTTTCTTTTTCTGAGGAGGCCTTGCAAATAATATTACTCTATAAAATTTTGTTCATTTCCACTCAGAAATAATTCTGTATGTAGCAATGAGGTTAATGTTCTTTTATGTATGATCATCATAACGTGCAATGCTTCCGATTAAATCCTCTAGTTTTCCTAAGCAGACTCTAAGGGTGAAATTCTGATTGCCTGTAACTCAAAGAAAAATTTCCATTCACCCCAACAGAGCCAGATTTTACACCCTGAAGGTACGAAACCTGCTTCTCTCTCCTCCAAGAATGCAAGGAGAAACCAAGGGGAATAAGTCAGTGGAAAGCAACATAAAAGAAAGCTGGCAGGATCTCCTCTCTGAAGGGATCCCTCCAGCAAAATAGAAAAGAGAAACACCTTGGGAGAAGTGCTGTGTTCGTTCCATCTCTTCTGAGAGTGCACGGAGGCACAGCCGCAGCACAGATTTCATTTTTACCTTAAGTGATTAAGGTGATCTTCAAGGTTTTACAGACGCTCGCACTGGCGCTCGAACGTGGTTCATCCCAAACTCACAAAATACCTGTGGTGCAGCCGTATCTGCCACTGCTTTCCTCAGCGTAGCGCAGCAGTTCTAGGACCCAGCTTTTAGAGACAGGGTTCATTTATACCCCTCTTGGTAGTTAACAGGTACATAACTTTTATAAAAAGCCCTTCCTGGACCTTAAATAGCCCTGAAACATTTCTGTTGGTAGCTGCCCCTTTTAAGCTGACTGGTCTTCAATCAAAATGAAGTATATCCAAACTGTTTTGTTATTCACCCAGGACATCCACTTTCAGACGCAATCATCTTTCTTTCCTGAATCCACCCCTAATTTGCTAACCTGTTTCTATTATCGAGCTACCTGTAGATGAATGCTATACTCTGAGGCAGAAAAGGGGTTTTTGCACAGAGAGAATATTACCTCTCTGGCTCCCAGACAAAACTGCATTGCCATTTCTTGAATCTATTTTAAACTGCAAGCTTGGACATTCATAATGCCCCACTCATTAAAGATCTCTGCATAAAACTGATTATTGGACACGCATCCTCAGCAAACGTGTGGATGGCACCAAATTAACGGGAGGAGTCAACAAAAAAAGCAGAGTTTCAATCCAGAGGGGCTTTGAAAAATGTGAAGACTCCTTCAACAGAAACCTCATGCCCTCAACAAAGAGAAATGCAAAATTTAACAGCTGCTACAGCCCAATCCCATGTGTGAGCACAGGCTGGAAATCACCTGAGTGAACAGCAGCTTTGCTGAAGAACATCTGGAGGTTTCAGTGGGCAGCAAATTGAACAGAAACGAACCATGGACACTCACCACAAGTAAGGGAACCACAGTGTGGGCTACATTAAGAGTTTAGGAAGTTACTCCTCCCCTCTGACTGGCACCAGTGAGGCTACACCTGGAATATCGTGTTCACTTTTGGACCCCTCTGCTCAGGAGTGATGCCTGGAAGCTGTCAAAGGTCCATGAAATTGCTATCAAGATGGGTCAGTGAGCTACAAAACAGATCTGCATGGAGAGCCCAAGGGACCCAAAATTGTTCATCTGGAAACTAAGAGTGGATTTAGTGGCAGCTACCGCAAAATCTCACACAAAGATTACAGACAAATTCTCATCGGTATTGGCAGACGATCAGCACAGGGGCAACAGCCACAAACCCAGGCGAGAAGGTTCAGACTGGTCATTTGAGAAAGCAGCATGGGCAGATACTACATGAGAGGCTGTCAAATCTCTGTCCCCAGAGGATTTCAAGACTCGGCTTGACCAGGTCATGGCTGACCTGTTAAGTCTGTCATCATCTCACTTCAAGCAGGAGGTGGGTCAGACTCAAAACCTCCAGCACTCCCAACCAGCCCTTCAATGATTTGAACGTCACTTTTGTATGGTAACTCCTCCATTTGCATAGCATTTTCCACATATCACTTCTGCTGGCTTTTCAGGTGGTGCAGTGCAAACTATTCCACAGAAGCAAAGGTGAAGCTATGTCAACACACTGCCCACATTTCTAACCTGTCCCCGTCTGCTTGTATAATCTTCTTTCTTCCTCCTTGAGAAAGGCATTTTTAAATTTTCTTCTTTTTGAACTCTCTTCCTTTACTTTTTCAATTGCACAAGACACAAAGAGCAAAGAAATCCCTGCAACAGAACAGGACCCTCACTTATAAGTAAATCCATTTCCGTATTAAGACACGACCTTCCTCCTTTTGAGAAAGAGCCGCCAACAGAGTCAGTACGTGGGCAGAACCCTCGCTGTCTTTTTAGCGTCTTTAGTTTCTTCTCAGCTTCTGAAAAGGAAAGCAAATCCTGACCAGGGGAACCCGAGAGGAAAACCAAATGCAGTTCTCTATCGCCTCAGACTGCATTAGCCCTCCTGGGACATCGGTATCAGGCAAGAAAGGCAGGAGCTTAAGAAGCCTTTCTTTATTATCTAGTTTCCACTTTCCCGTCTCCCCATATTCTTTAGATATCAATCTGACAATCCAGGTAAGTAGAGTGACCTACACAGACCTCTCAGATATATTTGGATCTTCGCAGAGATCTAAATGGGAAAAAAGCAAGTGCTATCCCAACTGTCTTTAGATACCTTTTATGAACACTTAAACCACAGACCGTGCTTCATTCTGTGTCGCTACCATTTCATACCATGCTTAGGTTACCATAAGGGTTGTGCTGAGGAAGCTCTTCCAACGGTCTTGCTAAATCATATTATACACACGTGTTAACAGCCTTTTGAGAGTACAATGATAAAGTTCATAACGGCAGTAAGTTACCAGGCACTATTTTAATATATCAGGTGTTACATATAGGGGTATTTTACTTTTTCCAGAATGAAAGTGTACCTGGTGGGATACACAAAAGCATCTTGCAGAAAGCATAAAGGTATTGGCTTTAGAATCAGAGATACAGGAAATCTGTCATTTTATTCTTGACTGAGCCCCAACTACTTGATTTTAACCTTAGCCAGCAGCACAGTGTAAGCGCATAACCCATCTTCCCTTACTCCATCTCCTAAATCTGAACGTTCTTGAGGCAAAATTCACAAGTGCCAAGGGTTTGGAGAGTCTCAGGACTGGGAAGTGCTGTCATCAGGACTACGAGCCATGTTTCAGTGCGTGTTTGGTGTGTTCTGAGAGCTTACTTCCTCCTCCTGCTCTTAAATCTTTGTTGAGAAAAGATTGTGACTAGGAATGATGAAGTGTGTGAACTGAGGGGATTGTAGTGTCCTTAAAAGAAGAAAGAGAAAAAAAAATGGCACGGCTTTCTTTGCAATGGTTATCATCGACAGCCATCCTTTGTGCTTGAGCACTCGCTAAAGCATAAAGTAACTGCAATACATCCCGTCTCTATTGATTCAGAAGAGAAAGGTAATTGATTCACCCTCGGGATTTCCTTTAAAAGACTCTGGGTAAGAATTCTCTCTCCTCTATCATATCACAAAACAGACTAAACAAAGCTAGTTGAGATCTGTGTACCGTCATCCATCACTGGAATCCCCCAGCTCTTTTCAAATATAATTCCGAGTAGACAACTATATTTTGGGGGGGTCGTTGCAGGATCTCTCGTGCTCTTTTAGGGTAAAACCTTCTACTTGTAGTATCTGGGAAGGGGTTAGCTTGGAGTGAATGGGGGTTACTTATTTTGCTGATTGGCTTGAGTTCCAGGCTTAAAAAGATACAGCAAAAATGACGAAAGTAAATGAAGACTAAATAAAATCAGGTAAGCCCCTTTCCCGCACTCCACCCTTCAAAGTTTCTATTTGCATGCTTAATTTCAGCACATTAAAATTTCTGCAAAAAGAGATTACGGCGAAGTGCTGAGGTATACGCTGTACGCATTGAGCCCTAGGTTACACAAAGACTCTTACTCAGCAAATGCACATCCCATGCTACCACGAGAATGTCTACAAAGGACTTGACTTTTAAACCTCCTGAATTCTTCTTTTTTTATGGATTTGCATGTTTTTGATGCATCTTGGCATATAACCTATAAATGTTGGCCTCATTTCTGAAATGCTGTCAATTCTCCTGATATATATTACAAAACATCAATCACATGGTAAGGCTGCCGTGCTTCTAGCTACTAGCACTTGTAGCTACTTCTAAATCCTATGAGATACTTGGGCACTAAACTCTCTGATAACATGTGAAAATTTGACCTGACGGATCGAAACTTTACCTAAGAAGGGCAAAGAATAAGGAGAAGTTCTAGCCCATAGCTTCAAAAAATTCTTTGTTAGAGATTTTACTGATTGGTTGTAGTGGTAGCAAACCATGAGAACCAAAGCCAGTAGCTCCAGACTTAAATGTCTTCCCACAGTAAAAATAGAAATCTCAGTTATTCTGTGCAGGACAGCAACTGATAGCCAAGAAACTGCCTTCCATAATTAACGTGCTGTTTTTCTAGATGAGCCTCTTCACTAAAGTATTTTTACTTTGAATTCCTGACAAGTTAAAAAAAGGGCTGAGCGCTCAGACTGGCAGATTGCCTGAACATACTTAGAATCATTAACTGATCTCATGTTGTCACCTGCTGCCACCTTCCCACGGGGGAGCAGATGTCCCCAAACAAACGGTGCTGCTGGAGGGGGAATGTGAAAGTCAGGTGAGATGCAAAGGGCAGCTCAGAGCTACCATTTCTTGGGGGACTAAACCCCGATCACGCACCACTTCTGGAAGATATGGTGGTACTCTATCCAACTACAACGAGGAACTGTAAAGGTGTGTGTGCCACAGTCCATTAGACCTTGTGGGTATGAAAATGAAGGGAAATACTACCCCAGACTTGCTTCCAGATGTAGCTGGAGCTGAGTGATGGGTGAGGAATATCTAATGGACATCCAGTCACTTCTCTTTCTGCAAATTGTGAACAATTCATGAGTGTCTTGACTTTATCACAGCAGACACTGAATATTACCTGAGATTGGCCACTAAATACTTTCTGTGAATACTTCCTGGCCCGTGACATGTTTCCAAGTATTTGATTGTATAAGATACCCAAGTGGATTTGGTAAGACAAAAGTCACACAGTGTATCTGTTCCTTGGCTGGAAAAGAGAATCTCGGAGTCAAATTTCCAAGGTGAACAGTCACAATTACCCACCTGAAATGTTCCTTCTGGAAATGTTTTTCAACCCTATTATCTCAGTGCTAACTGCAGCCAGAAAACCTGCTGGTTAGTATATTTATAGATAATAAATGTAAGGAGAAAATAAACAACCAAAGCTGATTCACTGTCACGTCTAAAAGGATATTTGTGCAAGCTTACGCTGTCCTGGGAACCAAACCAAGCCCAGGCAGAGCAGCAGCCTCTGGAAAGCACACCTACGACTGATTTCAGCTGCTAAGCATGGACACAGGGACTTTAACCTCTTTCAGGCACCAACGCGGGAATGATGCACAGCTAAACAGCTTACCCAGCCCTGTGTTCAGGTGTGTGTGAGATACTAGTGAAAAATTGTGATTATCCTAAATATGACATCCTCAAAAACACATACACAGCAAATTCCTCCCTTCTCTTTGGACCCTGCAAGACTGTAGGAAAAAAATCCCAGATATTTTTTGTAGAGCACTGGAACTCCTGCAAACCCTCATTAAAGGCCACAGAGAAAATATACATTTTAATGCCTCCAATCTGCTGATGCATTCCTCTTTGTTACCTGGAAATAATAAACCTACTGTGTACATTATCTGTGTGTAGGCTACCCACAGCACACTCCAGGCATGCATCATGGAAGGTAGGGATAAAATACCCAGGGTAAAATAAGACTTTTATACTCACACAGAAATGCTGGCTGGAGATTGCCAGCCATTTCTATCAAATTCATTCTCCTGCCTTATAGATGACGCCTATCATTAATAAGCAAATATATTTGCCTGTAGACCAATACCTGAAACTCCTCCTGATAGCTACAGCAGGCGTGGGAACGGGCCCTAAATTTGCTAGTACAAATATAAATCTGTCTTTGGTTGAGCCAAGCCTAAAGCTTGGCTCTCAACATTTTCAGGCTAATCAAGAAGACAGTTGAGTCAACGCACTAATAGTTCCTCACTGCAGAGAATACCATAAGGCGTCATAATTCACCTGACTCCACACAGTTGAGAGCAGTAAGGGAGGTACCGACGGCTGCCCATGCGTGCGGTTGTGCACGAGCACAGAAAACAACAGACTGCTTGGCTGAGCAAAGATTTCATCAAAATAAAACAAAAAGGCCGCCTGATTCAGGCTTTTCGATGTGTACAAATGGTGAAGGGTGGATGGACATTATTAGGATCAATGCATGCACAGGATCCTCCCTCTGTGCTCCAGCTACCGTGTGGGGACAACATGGTTTTAAGGGTAAATTTGCACCTCTGAGCAAAGGGTAGTGAAGATCATAAACACACCTTGCCTGGCAAATCATTGCACCTGCAAGAACAATCTGCACATCTCATTAGGAAAAAGACTAACACAAAATTCTAAAATCTCTTTTGTGAAAATAAACTGCTTCTCTGGAATTGCTGTGCTGTACGCATATCTTTGGCTGGCTATTTTTTAATCTTCCCTCACTGAAATTCCCACTTCAATAAACCAACTATTAATTGTTTTTTCTAAGCTCCTAAAAGGGCTTCACAGACCCTCGCTGTGAATTACAGCAGGCTATGGAAGGTGTAAACCTGTGCAAGTGCCCATCACAGGTCCTTCCAAATGTCAGAGATCCCCACGTGTCTAGCTGCCTCGCGAAGAAGTGCACAGTCCACAATAATTTTTAAGAGAGTGCATTTTTGATGACATAAATAATGCATAGGAAACACACACTTTGCTTGCTACCTTGTGGGAGAGCCGTGTTTGATACACACTCACATTAAGGCTGCAGGGTCTAAGCTTGTCACCAAGGCAGCAATGTGGGATGGATAATCAGCTCGATGTAGTGAGATGAAATTCCCAACTCCTTTTCTCTTAACATTAATGAGAATTATATAGTAAAGGTCTGACTCTAAACAAGCCTCCCAAAGACAGCTAGTCTTCATCAAACTAGAAGCAGCCACATGCCAGAGCTGTGCAAACACAGCCAGGAGGCAGCACGACAAGAAAAACTTTAAAAAGGGAATTTTGCAGAAAAATGGCTCATCGTTCCCAGGTCTGAGAGAAACACAATAATCCCTTATTCTGAATTATTTTACCTCCCAATGGAGCTGATGAAGGAAAGAAGAATTTCAATGCTTTGGAAGATTTTCCACTGCCAAGTGGAATGCAAAATCAGTGACTTTGGGGTAATTTTGTCAGGTTTGAGCCGCCATGGCCAGGAGCTCTCCAACTGTTCGACAAAACAGAGATTAGTTCTCAGAGCTTTTTCCCTCATTTTTTTCCTCCCTTTGCAATATTACATTCTGCGTTGGGACATCTGGTCCCACTGTGGGAAGGTGATAGAGTCTCCTTGCATGAGGCGCCGTGGTTCGGGAAACCTGCCAGCAAGATGGTCTGCTCTCCATCGCTGCTTTGTCTGGGAGCTGCAGGACGTGGAATGCCACACGTCTTCCCATCCAGAACTGCGTTCCGTATGAAAAATGCCTGCGTGTCACCTATTGCTCTGTGCAATTAATCACCGGCTGGAAAAGATAGGGCACTGGTTACTCTCCAAATGACACAAACGCATGACTGTAACTCCTTTGGACAAATAGGTGCCTTGGTCGAGAATGGCCTTCCCGTTTGTAGCCAGGTACAAATAAACACGCAAAATACACAGCTCATCTGTCACCTAGCAAGTCACATGGAGCTTAAATGCACTGTCTGACAACTAGTGATCTTCAGCAGACAACACCTCTACCCAGGGGCCTCAGTTCTGGCCCAGCAGTCGCCTTCACCAGTTGCTTCTTGTTTAAACAAATAAGACACCAGAATCAGGTGCAAAATTTCTCCTAAGTTCAGTTGCCTCTGATTCTAGAGCGTGACAGCTTATATTGTTTATCATGGCATTTCAAATCTCACCATGATTGTTTTGAGACAGTCCAGAAGATAAAAAAAACTTACCAGGGATAGGAAATTTCCCGCTCAGGTCCCGCTTTGGATGTACCCAGCCAGCACTCCACTCCAAGTCACATCTTCACCTGACCATACCCAAAGTTCACTAGTTGGTTCCAGAGCTTTGGGTTGCATCCGACTCCTAAATTACTACCAGTTTGATAACAAAAACAAATGCTGGCTGTTTGGCTACTAATTAGTCAACAACGATGAAAGCAAAAGAAAAGAAAGCAAAACTACTCTTCTCTGCCAAGCTGTCACAAGGACACGAAGAGCACTAAACCAACAAGTTAGCTCCTCTAGCGCATGAGACAACACAGCAGCTCCTTCAAAGCATGACTCAAACTCTCTTGCAAAGGAGCAACCTATGAGTAGAGAAGTTCCACTCTGCTGAGGAAAAAAAAAAAAAGATGGTTTGCAGCAGCAGTGCTGTCCAACACTGTGGCCGTTACCAGCAAGGCAACGTGATTAACAGACAGCTTTTAGAGATTTAAGAAAATGCTGTGACTTAAAGCAGTCATTTTGTGAACAGTAACAGTAAAAGGAATTACAGATCCCACTAAGTCCACTGTGGGTAAGTCGAGTTCATAAATTTCCTAACCCTTTTCAGCGTACGTTGCGGAGACATCACCACTCCACGCACAAAGGAGCACAGTGTGTATTACGCTCATTAAAGGCAGTTCCCTAAAACAAGAGGCTGGGAGAAGCCATCCTTTTGCCTAGGGAGCTCAGCAGCTGAGCAGGAAAAGAATTAACGCTGTTGGCATCTCTTCTCTTCATTTCTCAGAGCTACCATGTCCCACCACAGCCTGCTGCTGCTTGGTGTCCGGCCAGCAGGACACATCATGCCACTTCATGGGGCACAGGGGAGGACTGAGGCCTCCATGCTGCCAAGAAAATGGACAAAAAACCATGAGACCGGGCAGAGGAAGCCAGAACAGTTCAGCACGTCCCACAAAGCACAGATCAAAATATTCTGCTCGTGTCAATGGACCTCTCATTCGGCCCTGAGCTCCCCCGGAAGGACACAAAATGCACAATTCCCAGTTGCAGCGGCTGCGTCCCTCTCGGCTCCGGTTTGTGAAGCTATCAGCTCCTGCACGAGAATCTGAGAAACCACACAAGTATACACCAAAAAACAACAATTCCAGAAACGTAAATTCCAGGCACATTGCAAGGAGCCGTTCGGGGACTTGGCAGCAGAGCAAGTCTGATTCAAGGTCCTGTGATAAAAGTGAAACGAGCTCCCATCTCGCTGCTGTACACGCCGTTTATGAGCTGACATACTATTTTACATGGTACACTCACTCCATCCCAGATGAACATAGAGCAAACAAGCCCTTGAAGGATCCCTGTGAACTGTACAAATACTGGAATCAAATATGAGCAAGACACCAGCCTTCAGAAATGCAGATTGGGAATCACACATCGACACAGACTAAAACCCACAGCGTTTAAACGAAACCACCACGTACGTACCTGCCATGGAGGCACACACAGGCTAACGTACTACACTTTTTTCTACAAAATTATTTCACTGGTTTGGGGTTCAGCAGTTTGGGGATCAGACTTTTTCCCATTTTCCAGCTCCCCTGGCAAACTCCCAGACTGCTTAACAGGAGGGAAGCCCCTGAAGCTCTTAGTGAAAACTGTCTGTATTTTAGAAGGTAGGAAGTGTACTGCAGTTTCATCTATCACCATCCTATAAAATACATCGAGTTTACAAAAGCTCAAATCCTCTATTACCTTCTATAAATGGTAGACAAAGGCCTTTGTTAATCCAGGTGTTAAAACACTCTACAGCTGCCGATTAGATGGCAACAGGGAGAATACAGATGAAATAATCTATATCTCAGGTAATGAACTTCTACTGCAGTCAGGCCTAAAAACAAACACCTTCTGGGAAGTCATCTGTTGACAGACATTCAGGAGTTATTGCTGAGTCTCAGTTTGACAAATATTCAAAGAATTTCCACTAGGAATCACCAACCGCTGTTTCTTACCTGACTGCCTCATGTCAATATTATTTTAATTTATACGACACGCTTTGCAGTAAACTCTATTCCGAAGCCAAACCTGATGTAACATATAACTGCTGGCTTTGGGAGAACAGAGGTAATGATTTCTTACCAAAACATCATTTTTATATGACATTTCATAAGCAGCCAAAAGCACAGCTAGAAAACTAGGGCCGCTGAATTTCCATCATTTCGGAGAACTTAAGTAGAGCCTATTTTGAAGCTAATATAATATTGACTTTCCAGCACTGATGATTGAGCTGTTATGATGTAGTAAACGATCCACTGTTTATATTTCACCTTTCCTCTGTACCTTTAATTTTTAACGTTACCCAAAGTCAAAGGGTATGTGGTTGCAGTGTCACAGAACAAAACCACCGACCACCAGAGATGAAACCAAAACTAACTGCAACTGATTGCTCGAAACAAGCATCCATACGTTCACACCCAAGTTCAGGTGCCACCGGAGCTGGCTCATGCTTAGCTACAGAACAGCAGCAAACTGAGCACGAGTGGTACTACTACAAGGGTCACCTAAAGGCTTTTAGGATTCAAGGGGAAAGGGAATGCAGTAATGCATTCACCAACCAGGACATCTTCAATATCTGGTTCAAAGTCCTCCACTGATCTCAGGTTTGTGGGCCCAGCTGCATTACTTATCAGTGCAGATCCTCATGCGCTTGGTGAATAGTGAGTACTTTGCTTTCCAATACTATCCTGAAGAGGTTTTTTCTTCTGAGACAGTGTTTCTTGCAAATTAATAATTCAGTGATGTTTTCACGGTGGTTCTTTCACCTTTATTTATTGCCCTGACTGCAAGAGACAAAATTTCCCCTTGGAGAAGGAAGATGGAAGACTAAGAACATATCATTCAGAACAGCTGCCTCAAAAAAAAAGTGATTTTCAAATTCCACTAGATTTTCTGCTTTAAATTACCCTCAGCTCTTCTGGCAATCTGTCTGTACTATTCAGGGTTTATATTTTTAAAAGTAATGAGAGAAAATGTCAGATCTCAGGTAAATAAGGTTTTAAAAAATATCACATAAGTGTAATAAAGACCTATTACTTCATCTTTCATATTTACTTTCATGTGCTTTCATAACTTCAACGAGACACGGAGTTTCTGCACGGCAGCTCTGACAAAGTTCAAGATATTGGCAGCAAAGGTATAAACCAACATTAACTGGGAACCCATATCACCTCCAAACCCGCTTCAGCACAAGATGTCTTAGTGCACACCACTCTTCGACAGCCCACGAAATATTTTGCTGCTTCAGCACCATAAACCCTTTTCCATCCCCTCAATAAAAGGCGAAACAAAACTAAATCGTAAAACATGAAAAATAATTTCTCATAGAGATAAGCAAACAGACTTTTATGAAAGGACACTGTTCAGTCCTGGAAAATGGAGAGATTTTCCAATATTGTTTTCCAAAAATACAGTTTTGAACTGAAAAGAAAAAAAGAGGCAAAAATACCTCTCAGTCTTTTAAATTCTAAGTTTCTGCGGTTTTATTCACACATTTTGCCAACTCAAAGAGTGAATAGAGTCCCTCTTCTCAGTGTGAAGCTGGATACATCATTAATCTAAAAGTAGCTAAGTGCCCTGACCAAGGACAACTTCAAATTGGGAAGGCATTTGCTGTCAAAGAAATTTTCCCTATGAAATAAACCTCCTGAGAGCCGATGAATGCAGACACTAACTTCAGGAAACCCAGTAAGGCTTTGTTTCTGGAAAACATCTCATCATTAGAAAGATGGACCACCTGCACTGCCGTATGCACCACCTCCAAAGCTCTCCTCAAAATCAGAACTGTCAGCAAATTAAACTGGTTTAATAAAGTGAAAGTTTACTCCAAAAGAAGTGGAAGAGTTTCTGTGAAGTCTTTCAGGGACATCACTGCAATTCAAGGTTATATCCTGAAGCTTCGTCAAGTAACTTGTGGTAAGAGCTGGTAGAGAGCTAAGAAATATGAAATAAAGAAACATTATGATAGGGCTACAGAAATTCTGCACGACACAAAGGTGGAAACACCAGGCCTGCTGATTTCTAGCATTTCTATACCAGTGTTTGTCACCAACACCCTACTAAAAATAGATCATTCTGGCAATACCACCAATACCACAGCTCCGTTCAACCGATCTCTTAGTGTCAAGAAAGAAAGCAAGTTGATAATGACTACATTTTTTTTTTTTTAAGTGTATAATAAAATATGTGAGTATGATATGTGTAGGAAAGGTGCAAGGAGATGGCTAGCAAACAACACCAGGAACAAAAGAGCAAGTTTCTAACACTTAATGCAGTGCCCTACTAAGACGCCGTGACCTAAAAGGGTCCATTGCAAAGGGTTAGAAACTATGTCACTTCATCGGGCCACTTCTGTTTTTAGGCTGTCTTCTGAGACCTGCTGATAAGCACAGCAATCAATGACAACTTTTCTAGAAGACTTGAGAAGAGGAACGCCTTTGCACAGGGAACTGGAGTGAGGCCAGCACGCCTGCTGCTGTCATCAGGAGTATGAATTTGAACTGGATACAAAGAACCTGAATATTCTTCTCCAATGCGAACACTTTCAACTAATGCTTGCTCCTGTCATTTCTTCTTTCCAAAGATTTTTCCAGTGGGTCACATGTTGATAGCCAATCTAGGTGAGAAGTGTGGTTATTTTCACCTACATCATTTTCTATTAGCTTCTGTAGACCACCTGAAGAGGTGAATAGACATCCCACAGTATCTTCATAAATACTTCAGGTGCCCATTTAAGCTTTCAGTGGGATTTATAATTAACTCATTTGATATTTAAAGAAATATATGTCCCATAAACATCTGGTATTCTCTAAAATCTGGTTCTGGGTAACTATATTAGCTGATAATTCTCAAATACATAGGACTTCAGTGCCCAGCACCACAGTTTCCTCCCCCAAAAAGCATTTTGCCCTTCAGAATCAACCAAACACACCAGCAAGAACACAGCATGGTGGCTTTTATTCAGCTCTCCGTGGTTATGTTGAGTCTGCAGCAGGGTGACCATACAAATAGCCATATTCCAGTATGAAATATTAAAACCATGCAGCACAACTTTACCCTACTGACTTCTGAGCTTCTGAGGTCATTCTCTTCTATCAGCTTTATTTCACATAAAGGTGTGTTTTAGAGAAGAGTCTCCTCATAAGTAAGAAAAAATAGATGATTATTCTATCCCAGAGAGATCCAGGACTGTAAACATCAGCCTGTCATGACAGATTTCCACCGTCAAAGTTATCAGGCCAGGTAGCTTATAATGTACGTGTTTTCACGACACCTGATTAAAGCTGGTGTCATCACAGTTTTATGGACTACTTAAATGTGGCAATTTCCATTAAGTGTTTTTAAAAAAGCAATTAACAGTTTTAACAAGAGTTCACTAGTTCAAATCATTTCAGCATTGACTGGTAGATTGTCCTCCTGGGTACCACGCTTGACATTTGAAATCTCTTAGCCTCTCACAAGTAGCATTTTGGCAAAGTACGAGAGGAATTATGAACATTGCTCGGTGCTGCAAATATACCTCTTTTTAGAGGAAACAACAGACTAACAGCAAAGCAAGGCACCATCAACGAGCAATTAACAGAACTTGCAAACAATGCTACTACGGGCAGGGCTTCTGCTAAAGAAGTTGATCTCCCACCTAGCATGAAAGCAAATCCGTCTGCTGCAACCCAGCGAGAAAAGACAGGGAGGCAGCTATGTGTGAAGGAGAGCTTGAGAAAGACAGATCGCACCTAAATTGTTCAGCGTGACTGACAGATTTGCAAGGAAAAACAAAAATCAGTGAAAATTAGAGTCTGCAGTATTGGTGGCACTGAAAGAAGATCAGGTTGTAGCAGGGTCCTAAGCTGAGTGGAGAGCAAAGGGTCAGCAATGCAGGTGTCAGCCTGATCATTTGGAAGACATCCCAGAAACCAATATGAAAACAAAACCACCTCAGTCCTTTATATTTTTTAACTATCCTTTTGTTAATAATATCTATGGCAGCATTGCAGTGCAAGAGGTCAAGGGTTTGTGATACGGCCCAAGTCACCATTTAACTCCTAGATTTGCATCTCCCACACCTTCGTGTGATGAACTACCCAATTTCCACCGGCACACAGATACACAGTGTCCTTACTAAGCACAAAAAAATTGACAGGGTGAAAACGATCTAGGTAATACATCAGAGTACATGATTTCTGTTAGGAAATCAAAATGCTGCATGTGAAAGACAAAAGGGAAACAGGACCAGGGTAATACCGTTTTTCCAGGACTGTCTCTATGCAGGACATTGCAGGTTGTCCCTCATTAGTTTGCTTTGTAACCGGATACTCGGAGAGAGCAGCTGAGAAGAGAAGGCTGCGAGGGGATCTGATCAATGTTCATAAATATCTGAAAGGTGGGTGTAAGGAAGATGGGATCAATCTCTTTTCAGTGGTGCCCAGTGATAGGACGAGGGGCAACGGACACAAACTGTAACATAGGCAGATCCACCTCAACATCAGCAAAAACTTCTTTACTGTGAGGGTGATGGAGCCCTCAGGCTGCCCAGAGAGGTTGTGGAGTCTCCTTCTCTGGAGACCTTCCAAACCTGTGTGGATGTGTTCCTGTGTGGCCAGCCCTAGGTGAACCTGCTTTAGCAGAGAGGTTGGACTAGATGATCTCCAGAGGGCCCCTCCAGCTCCTACCATTCTGTGATTCTGTGACATCCCCCCGACGTCTTCCCCAGCTGGTTGCTCATCACAGCTACCGGGCACTGCCCATGACCCTCCAAAAGGCAGTCAAAGCCCAAGGCCAGGCCACAGATACAGGGCATTTCCCAAAGGGCACCCAAGTTGGCAACCCTCCCTCAAGACTTCACTCTTCTTTTTTAAGACCACCCCTTTTAAAGGGTGGTTCTAAGCCATTTTGGTGCCATTTACTCACTGATTTTTCAGTATGTCAGGAGAACGTCCTACAAAGGACACATCATGGAAAAGATCTGCTTTCCAGTACCCTCCTCCTCACATAACACAGGCTGGGAAGTCCCTGCACAAGGGACTTGGAGCTTTATGCTTGTCCCAAGGGGAGAGCAATTTCAAACAAACTTAAGGAAACGGTTTTTCTTTTACAATGCTCATTTTGGCAATTTTCTCTCAAATCAACATCTCTTTCTTTAATTAGCCTCCTTTCTAGCATCTTTCATAGAAACCACAAACAGAGAATGATGTTTCACTGTGACAAATGAGAAGAAGAGCGAGGAAAAGGCACGGTGGTGTGGAGCAGCAGGCGATGCTCTTCTCCTGCACCTGGACTTTACCGGCACTGGGGCAGCAGGGACAGCTCACCAAAGCAGCCCAGGCACAGGTCCGAGATGCAGGCTCTGTCCCTACCAGCTGCTGGTGACCCAGCCCCTTCTTCTCACACGCACCCATCCTGCAGCACGTTTCGCCAGCGTTGTATTTTGGGCAAACTGCACTGTTGCTCATTGCACAGCCAACTTTAACCAGCGCCGTCTGTTCCGAGAAAATCTGGGCTTAAACAGTTCACCAGGCATTGTCATCTGTAAATTTATCCCCCCAAAATTTGAGCAACAAATCATGCCCGACTCACGTCAGTTGCTCTAGTCTCAACTGTTTTTTCCATCAGAGTAAGACACAACTAAAAGCGTACAAGAAAGTGGCTGTCATGCTAATCTCCTGGGGGAAGCTGTTAAACTGTTAAGACACTCGTATTTGAGTGGAAGATAACAGCAGTTCAGAGATAAGAACAGTTTTTACTATATAATATTAAAGCAACATATCATCTATTTTGCTTCTTAATTGAGACTACTTTATATAAATTAAACCAGAGGCTTTCCTAAGTTATCATGTATGCTCACAGAAGTATTAGGAGCACTTTTAATTAAGCCATCAAAAGGAATTTGTTTTCAAGGATGAGGTGGTTTCATCATACTCATTAGGGCCTATTCTTAACAGAGGATCTTACAAGAAGCTCTCATGAAACAGCTTCATTCAGCTCTGGAGTCCCCAGTACAAGAGGGACATAGGCCTGTTGGAGCTGGTCCAGAGGAGGCCACAAAGATGATCAGTGGGCTGGAACATCTCTCCTACAAGGACAGGGTGAGAGAGCTGTGGTTGGTCAGCCTGGAAAACAGAAGGCTGTGGGGAGATCTCACTGTGGTCTTCCAGTATCTGAAGGGGGCCTACAAGAAAGCTGGGGAGGGACTTTCTACAAGGCCTTGTAGTGATAGGATGAGGTAATGGCTTCAAACTGGAGGGCAAGTGATTTAGATTAGATGTAAGAAAGAAATTCTTCACTCTGAGGGTGGTGAGACACTAGCACAGATTGCCTAGAGAAGCTGTGGATGCTCCATCACTGGATGTGTTCAAGACCAGGCTGGATGGGGCTTTGAGGAACCTGGTCTAGTGGGAGGTGTCCCTGCCCCTGGCAAGGGGGTTGGAACTAGATGATCTTTATGGTCCCTTCCAACCCAAACCATTCTATGATTCTACGATTAGTGACTGGGTGCAAGGCTGCATCTGCCCTTGCTTGTAACTACAAAGAACAGAGAAACAGAAGCTTGGAAGGAGGGCTCTTCAGTCATGAGCACTCAGGGACTGTCCTATGCATAACTCTTATTTAGGACAGCATGGCTTGCTCTGACAGCTTGCTGGTTATATGACATCGTGTCCACTCTGTTGAAACACAGACAATACCAAAGTCTGTCGAGGTATGAAGGACTTTAGTAGAAAACCCTGCTTCTTCTAGAAGAGTTTGAAACCCACTGGTGTATATACTTCTCCCAGCATACACTGGTTCAGATTTGAAGCAATCCCAATTAATAAAGCTCCATCTATGGAACAAAGCCTGTCCTACAGCTGATAGAAGTATCACACAGTGCTCCTCAGGATTATTGCGCAGTAACTTCTCCCATTCCTTGCAGGAAAACTCTATCGGGATTCCTTTCCTTAAAATATTTGTCATTGTGTGACACATTTCCAGGACAAGCCCAGAGGCTGCAGAGATTGTGCCAGAAAGAAAGGGAGCAGCTGAGCTGCTACAGTGAGGGTGCCTGGCTCCAGGGGAGCTCACATACAGCACTGGACGCTTTAAGGACAGTAACTGGGTTTTATCCTGTAACAGATACGGGAAAAGTAAGACACAGAAAAGCAAAAAAGGATTTGTTTGAAGTCACTCAGGAACTCAAGGACTGCGCAGAAAAATAAAGACCAAATCTACAAAGAAAACTGAAAATTAAATAGTATTCAAAATTCCCCCAAAAGCTCTTTGACCTCATTAAAAAATTCAGTCAGTGAAACCTCTTAAAATCCTGGACTCCATCCTAAAAGGCAGTTAAAAGGAAAAGCCACCGTTGAGCACAGGAAGTTTAATTGCAGAGATGAATGAGGGAAGTTCTCATCTCTCAGCAGTAAACCTTTTAGTATTTATGACATTGAAATTACACTGCACAAACAAAGGAAAAGTTAGAAAAGGGCTGGCTTCATAAATAATGGCACGTTGTTGTGCCAGCCTGATTACCTCACGTCTGTTTTCATGCAGACACGAGGCTTTTGCAGAGCAGCCTGCAGCTCCCTCCAGCTCCCCAGCCAAGGGAAGTGGGAGAAGTCTCCTCTGCCAAAAGACCAAACAAAAGACCATTTTCCCTAGAACAGTTTCAAAATATACACTACCCTGCTGTGAAACTTTCAGGAGAAGAAGTTGCACCAGATTAAATAGCATCCATTTGGTTGCCTGAGCCAAATACATCTGCGGGGGCAAAGTACAGGTGGCTGCTGGTGGTGTACGCTTACATTGAACGGTAGAAGTGCAAGCTGGTCAAGTGTCCGTGGCCTCTCGTTGCTCGGAGCCACACACATGGTCATGGTAAAATGAAGGAAGCAATTCTAACAAAGGAAATAATTGATAAAGTGTAAGGCATAGAAGCGTAGAATGGTTTGGGATGGAAGGGACCTTCACAATCACCTAGTTCCAATCCCCCTGCCATGACAGGAACATCTCCAGCTAGACCTGGTTGCCCAAAGCCCTGTCCAACCTGGCCTTGAACACTTCCAGTGTTGGAAGTGTTCCAACAGCTCCAGTGATGAAGTATCCACAACTTCTCTGGGCAACCTGTTCCAGTGTCTCACCACCCTCACAGCCCACACTGTACACAGTTAGATATGGCATTTTTGCCTCCTGACCCACTGGTTCTGAGTCCTAACTTCAAGCAGAAGCATCTTGCTATGAGGCAGGGGAGCTGATGCACACACTGCCCAGCAAACGCCTGTACCTGCACAACCCCTTCTCTTGTGCTCCACTCCACGTATGAAATCACAAAGGTTCCAGCCAGCCATGGAAAGGAACAGAGAAGCAGCACTGGCACAGGAAGGGTCAGAACCAAGTCTGCTTCTGTACAAATTGCTCTCAAACCGAACAGTTTTAGATACAAGCGTGCAGACATTATAGGAGTAATTACATCATTTTTAAAGATAATAAATAAGCAGACAGTAAGCAAGGTTGGAAAGGGGTAGGGAAGAAAGAACAGGTCAGCAGACAGCAGGATGTGAGCAGGAGAAAGCTAAAGCATACAAAAATTCTCCGATTTATCTCAGTGAACGATCTTATTGAATTAAGGCAAACAAATACATTAAATTATATCATGCGCAATTTAATTAGCAAAGTACGAGAAATAAAATAAAGTGAATTAATAAAACTGTTATATAGACTCATCTATATTGCTTAACGCAGTGCAGGTAAAGTCACCGAAGGCAGCTGAAGGCACGGACACAAAGCGAATTGGTCTGCCTGAACCCCGGGATGCTCCGGGCACTGCTCCCAGCAGAAACCTAGAGCCAGCTGGGGCACGTGCGTACACGGAGCCGCAGATGTACGTGCTTGTCAAGCACAGTTAGTGGTCATACCGCCAGAAGAAAAACAGCAGATAAACAGCAGCTAAGCCATACTACTCTCGGTGGCTGAGGCAGCCATTAAGAATAGGATGAGTTCAGGGCATCATGTTGACACAGAGTGTCTGTGCACTTGTTGAAATCAGAAGTCGGACATTTCCACCACTCTGTTGTCAACTAGCCAAGGATCAGGCTGTCTACTTGACTCCTTTGCTCCTCCACCACCATCTACTGTCCTCTCTCTGAAGGTCAGGCTCTCAGGAACCCCTGTGCTCCAGGGACCACTAACAATGGAGCTCCTTAGGAGTACACAGCTGTTAAAAGGATCAAGGTAACATCTTCTGCCTACGCAAAGTCAATTATGATTGTTCCAAAAGGGCCTTTGGGCATCGCTAAGGTAAATTGCATCTAAAGCTCATAGTTACTCCAACACAGGCCTGAGAGCGAGCGAGAGCCCAGCGTCCAGCCAGCCATGCAGCGGCTAAGTGAGGGATGAGAGGTGCTCACAGAAACCACACTCCAGTTATTCAACAGGAAGGGAGGAAGTTTTGTTCCAGATAAATTAGTGGAACTAATTAGGCAGCGAGCAGGAATCACACTAAACTACCATGTTACACAGTAAATAAACTCAGCCTTAAGTGCCCCCAGAGAAACTTAATATAGGTGTCACATCTTCTCCTACAAGAGGAGAGGAGGTACCGGCAGCCTCCAGTTACCAGGCTGGTTTTTAAGCTGTCTGCTCTGGTTTTTAGAATCTAGAGAGGGAGGTTGGAGGCCGATTCATGGTGTGACCCAGGGTTCAGCTCTACAGCCCTGCTCATCCTTGTGGAGAGAAATGAGGGCTCTGACGGTCTGACCAACCCCCTCATCTTGGATAAAAACATCTGGGACTATTTTCTTTGATGGTAAGCAAGAGGGTTACAGTAGAGCTCCCTGCAAGGGTTCAACCAAACCACTACAGCATTTCGACAGGTGAGGACTATGAGACTGCTGATCCAGAGGCAGGAGGGCCACTGGATCGTGCAGCCTCAGCTCAACTGCAGATCTGCTGCCAAACACGCTAACCTCTCTGTGCCTTTTACAGTCCAGAAAACGGGCACAGCCCTACACACATCAGAGGTATTTTAACTGACTTAAAATGCTTCCAGGTTTTTTTTATCTGAGGTGTCATTGTGCCAGAAGGATTGGCAAAATCTTTCCACCCTGTATTCATCCCTCTTCGAATACACCACGGCTGACACATCACCATACGTTATTGACACCTAGTCAATCTGAACTTCCAAGCCAGCTATCAGCTACTCAATTCATAACTTTATTTGCATTTTGAATCTTCTGCATGTGTTGGGCTGAACTGCACAGCTACCAGGGCTAAACCAAGTCAGACATTGTTATCATGCCCTTACTGCAAAGCGAGGAAATTCAGAACTATATTTAATTGCACAGCCCTTTATATTTTGAACTTGCCCACAGCCAAGCCAAGTGTCAATGAGTAGCATGAACCACCTAGACAAAAGAGGAGGATTTCTTTAAGCACAGCACAGAAATCATGTGAGAAATCATGCTCCTGGTTTGAAGACCCATAGCTGTACAGCTAGTAACCATGAAAAAAACCCCAAACCACTAAACTCTAAGTTGTAACCTTGCACCATCTTCCTTAACATTATAAAGTGTTTACTAGCAAAATGCTGATATACGAGTGGAAAGCATTCTGTGTAATGACTATGTGTACATTTTGTGGAGTCCCCTGGAGGTTTCCCCAAATGAGGTGCTCACTTCAATGAGCCTAACATGGTAATTAATAAACTCACTAAACAGAGGCAGCTGCTGAAGGATAGATGAACAGAATTGAAGGAAACGCTGCCGTGATGGAAGGGTTCTCAAAAATACTGTGAAGAGCACACAGACGGAAAGATATTTTAAGAAGGCAGCTTGAGTGAAAGGTGAAGAGTGAAAAAGTGGTCAAGAAAACAGGATTTTTCTGAGTGGACAGACAGATTACAGGCTATGAACCATGGCACCAAAGCCTCCACACCATCTCATGCCCTACTCTGGCCAGGCTGGGAGGTTTTGTGCTTAATCCTTATTTTTAAAGGTTACATTAGCGCTTATTGTATTTTGCCTGCTGGGAAGTTACGATTCCTCCCCCTGAATTGTATTAACTCATTTTTGTGTCTATTTAATATGGTGGGTTTCTTTCTGGTTTTGTCAATAAATTGGATTCCTAAATTATACATAGCATTATTAAGCATCCCAGTCAATTATTAAAAAAATACATCAGTGGTAACTATCAAAAATTTATTTGGTGCTAAAAAGACATTAAGACATTATTGCTGGAGGCGTATTTTTTATTTGCCATTTTTCCATTATGATGCACTGACCACGATTCCACTCACAGTATGACTTAATTCATTTCCACTTAAGAAGAGGAAACAATTTTGCAAAATTACTGCCAATCTTAGTACCACAGGTTGTCCTTTTATACACAGGCCTGCGAAAACGGGAATAAATGTCTGCCTTGACGGCTTTTCCCTGCTATCCTTTTGGGGGGGGTTTTGCCCTCAAAGTTCTGACGGCTGTAAGCCACCATGCCACACCTCCTCCTCTCCATCTTCTGTCTGCACATGTAGCACTTGCCCAAGGGTTTGTGGCCAGCACGGAGGCCTTGCTGCTGAGGGTTTGCAGGGTCATGACTCCTGGCAAATGTGGGAATGGCCTCTCTGCCTCCACTTATCCCCAAGAGTTTTGCCTGGTCTCTGTGCTAGGAACAAAGTCTATCAGCCAGGGAGAAACAGAGAGAAGGCTGCTGAAAAGATCATTTCATTTTAAGTTAATTGAAAATAAATCTTCTCAGGAAAGGGGACAGGAGCCTCCCTATGCTTAGGGTACTTACTTGGGAGCTGCAAAGCAAAAGGTCCAAGTCTCAGGTCTACCTGATTCAAGCCCTTCTTCCTCATGACAGACATTAATGCACCAGCTACTGACTCTGGGTGATGGTTCCTGTTCCGCCCTGAGAGGCTGCTCTGACTTCTCCCCTCTAAGGCTGTAGTCAGATCCTCGTTCCAAAACCAGTCTGTAAAACCTATGACTGAATAAACGCTTCTCGGCCAACTACAAAGATTGGTTGACGATGATGCATTTTCACCTTTTCCTCTTTCAGCGAGTCATGTGTGAAAGAAAACAGAATGTGCAAGGGGAGAGCAGCTCTAGCGTGTGTGCGTGTTGTGAGACACACGCACGGCACCTCTCAGCTGTGAGAAAGCCCAACACCATGTCCCACACTGACTTTTCAAAACAACCACTCTTCGTTTGGAAAACCCTTTAATTCACCGACCTGTTGGCCATATAGGATGGCTCCAAATTGTTGAAAGTCTCATAACTGTTGTGTAATACTGCAACATATACTAGGAATGCATGTGGTAATTAGAGACTAGCTACCATTAGGACTACAGCAGAGGGAAAGCAGACATGATGACACATGCTGTGCTCTTTAAGCTGTCCGTGAGGCTGTTGGGGAGAGGAAGACACAATGCTGCCCCAACAGCAGTGTTGGAAAGGGATGCCAAAGCTGTCAATTCCAGAAATAAAAAAAACCACAACCAAATGTTGCTGCTGCTATCAAATGCAAAGAGATACAGCTGATTTCCAAGCTCAAAAATGGGGAGAATTACAAAGCCACAGGTTGAGCTTCTTAAGAAAGAGGCAAAATTTCTCTCCCCTGCCATTCGCACCACAGAAGTCCACGCAGCCGCTGCCAGCACGAGGTAACACTTTCCCCCGCTCCTGTGCGTTAGCTGCCTAATTGCCAGCTAAGTTTCCATCCTGAATCCTGCCCGTCAGTACTGGCTGGTAATGATTGATGAAGCAGACAGCACACAGCTTGATTTCTTGGATAGCAGGTTGCTGCTGCAAAGCTGGCAGTTAAGAAAAATCCCGTTCTGAATCTTTCAATGGACCACATTTGATGAGGAAGTCATTGAGGAAGCAAGAATAATCATGAGGCACCAGGACATAATGTTGAAGAGTCTCACATTTCATAGCATAATTGCTCTTTAAAGAAGAGCTCTGTTGCTGATGTGCTTGGGGATGCTCTCAAAGCAATTGCACAGTTGTGCAGGGGTGTCAGCATGAGGCAGCTGCCTCCCTGATGGTCAGGGAAGCCACGATCCATAACGAGTTCAGTCTCAAGGAACTCTCCTTTGGCTCTCTGTGTACAAAATCCAGACTAAATACATGCCTTCACTTCAGCAGGGAAGATAATTTCATCCTCCTCCTTAAAACTTATTTTCAACCAAGCCGCAGGTCATTTCCAGTCCACGTAAATCAGGACAGAGGATAAGGGAAGGCCAGAAGTGATACATTTTTAATCCTACATCTAGCGCAAGGCAGCAGCACTTCAGAAGTTGCCAAACAGAGGGCAGGTGGCTGAGGAGAGGTGGGCAAGAGGATCTGCAGAAGCACAATCTTGTCAGAACTGGCTTTAATCCTAAGCACCAGTCCAGGGTTTACGGGTCAATCTGTAGGGCAGGAGCTCTGCCTTTCATGACTGTATCCCCTCCATCCTTCAGGCAAGCTGATGAAGGACATGTCTCACAGCAATACGTGTGCACATTGGCAGTTATAAATGAAAACAAAGATGAGAGGAGGGGAAAAAAAAAAACAACAAAGAGGCAGAATGGATTTCAACACCACAATACCAGCAAAATCGAATCACAAAGTTAGCAGAGAACACAAGCTACCTGAACACAGTTACCCGCAGCATGAGTGAAGCACTTGACAGTCTCCATATCCAGTTGGAAACAGTTCCCGAAACACACGAGCTGCAAAGGCAACTGCTGAGCCCAAGGCTAGAAAATGGCCCACGTGAAATTATGGAATAAACATCATTCTTTTCACTGGTGGAATCTACAGCTTAGAGGGATGCTGGGGAACATCTTTGCTTTTCTGACACTCTTCTCAATTGGAAAAACATTTATCTGTGCTGCAATATGCTGAAAATCTTACTGTGCTTGAGCCCCAGCCTTCACAATCAGATCTCACCCCCAAAATTCACAGCCAGCTCCCCAAGGAGGGAAGGAGGAGCTGCATGGACTCAAAACTATGGTTTCCTCCTGGTTTTGAAGGAACGTTCTAGGAACGTGAGGATGATAGCTTTGGATCCACCTCTGTCATATGCTGAAGTGACATTCCTGGTGCTGAAGTGACTTTCCCAAGTTTCTGCAATTACTGAGGGAGCTGGCAAACATGGATTTGGGGAAGCGTGGTAGCATCCCAAGGAGCGTGACAGTCTGCTCACCTGTGTGTTACCGGTGCTCACTCCCCTGGTTTCATCCCAGTCCTCTTCATTCCAAATATCTCTGACTAGCCTGACCCTTATTCTCTATCCTCTGTACGCCTTTTCAGCTATTCCCTTAACCACACGCACACTCCCCACGACATATATAATAAAACCCCAGCTCATAAACACAGAGAAATAAAATTGAATGTTGAACTCTTGACATTTGCTATCCATTACTATATTTGTACGCACTGTCTTTTTCCCACTGCTCATTATCATTTGTCTCCATATCAGCCCTCGTGGTTTTTTTAATCCAGTTCTCACAGTATTTGATACTTTATATAATCACATACTTTGAGAAGCTAGAGAATCTCAGCTTTTAATGTGAGCAGCTCAGCTTCAGTCAAAGTGATTTTCTACCTGCTGAGTTTTGAAAGAGGGGTGCACAGAAAGAAGAGAAAATCCTGAATACATAAATTCTCAGGGGCTCAAATGACACAATGAGAAAGCTAGACCAAAAAATAAAGGGGAAAAAAAAATAAAATAAAATTTTAATGAAGTCAACTTTCTAAGCCAATCTCATGAGGAAACAGGCAGTAAGAGCGTGACCTACATGGCCTCTGTAGCTATAAAGAGTCTAGATTAACACTAATGTCAAGATTAGCTAATATCCTGTTTCAGGAGAGCGCGCAACACAGCATTAAAACCTTCAGAAAAATCTTGGCTCTATCTAGACAGAAGTGGGCAGAACCGTCTTTAAGCAAAACATTTTTCAAAGCTTTCCATGAGGCACTGAGGTGAATCTTTGTTTAACTGTAATTGGATTTCCAATGGCAAGAGGTTCTGCCGCTCAGAAACCAGATAAAGGATGAGCCGGGGACACGGAGGAGAAAGTCCCAAATCAATTGCTGCTTACTGGGCAGTCGATTTCTCGTGAACGGGTCAGAGGACCGCTAGCTGTCGAGACCTCGTCTTCAGAGCTTAACAAGGCGAATTATTCTCAAGTTGACATTTTTCTTGGTTTTAGGAAGTTTTGAAATTCTCCATCAAATCTCTGTTAGTGCCACAAAATGTGGTTTGCTATGAGATAATCTCATTAGAAGGTTTCCAAGGGTTCACAGCGTGCCCTAGAGTTACAGGTGTCTTAAGTTACCCTCAAACATCACTTTTAAAGTCTGCCTGTTAATTAGGTGTGATGTATGAAATTTTCTTTATAACTTTTATTTTTGAGATCATTTCTGATCTCCTTTCTCTTCAGGAAGCCATTGAGGGACTCATTTTAGCTACAAAGCTCTCTCTTCTAACTCTGATGTGCTCAGGGAAATACGGGAATGGTTTTGATATGATTTTTTGATGATATGATTTTTACTTTTGCAGGAAAATAGCATTTCCATTCATTTGAAGCAGGAGTTATGAATCTGATTAGAAATTTGGAAGCAAACAGGCAGCTTCTAATTACCCACTTTTTGCATGTTATTCTGTTTCTCACTTCAGACCTAAACACTAACCTATGAGGATACTTGCACCACCTTCTGAGACATGTAACTCAGATATAGTTAATTGCTAAAACCAAAATATTTTTACATATCTGACAGTCTACTGTAAGTGCATAAAGAGATTAATAAAAGATTTACTTGCCCACTGATAAACCACTTTAGAGCTTGCCACATCTGCTCCATGAAATGCCTTGAAACCTACCACGCCATGTCTGGTTTATAATAATATATCTTTTTATTCTCTATAAACAATAACAGGCTGAGAGAGTTGGGGTTGTTCAGCCTGTAGAAGAGAAGACTCCAAGGAGACCTTATTGTAGCCTTCCAGTATCGGAAGGGGGCCTACCAGAAAACTGGGGAGGGAAATTTTACAAGGGATTGTAGTGATAGGATGAGGGGTAATGAGTTCCAACTGGAAAAGGGGAGATTTAGATTGAAAATTAGGAGGAAAATCTTCACTCTGAGGATAGTGAGGCACTGGAAGGTTGCCCAGTGAGACTGTGGATGCTTCATCCCTGGAGGTGTTCAAGGCCAGGCTGGACAGGGCCTTGAGCAACCTGGTCTGGTGGGAGGTGTCCCTGCCCATGGCAGGGGGGTTGAACTAGATGATCTTTGAGGCCCCTTCCAATCCAAACCATTCTATGATTCTGTGAAGTCATTATCGACACATCCTGATTCTTTCAGATGTGTTTTCCTAATCACAGCTTAAGAAACCATCAACATGATTTCTGTATCCAAAATTAAAGCAATGTATATGTTACCACTGCCAAAATATATTCAGAGAGAATTACATCTCACCAAAATCAAATATTGTATATAAGCATTGCATAAAATCAACTTGAGGATGCTGTTATCCTTGGACCACAAAATATGTTCAATGCATCATGTTTGGATGCTTTCCACCAAGTATATCATAGCTGATACAGGTCACTTCAGATTGGACTTGAATTTTGAATATATGCATTAAAATGTAATCAGTCCTAGGGAAGAAAAACTCTACCTGTGCTTCAAATATGACAGCAAATGAAAAACTATTTTTCATTAACAGAGGATCATTACTCAGTGAGATGGGGAAACCTGAGGCCTACCTTCTGAAGGGCTAATCTGTTACAAGGACTTGCAATTTGACAAGTGGTGTATAAAAACCACTCTTAAAAAACATACCAGAGCAATAAATCTACCAACTCAGCAAAGCAGAAAAAGGTCACAAGCATTTAGCTACCCTGTGATGTCAGCTACTTGGCTGACATGATTCCAGATTTCAGGTTAAATTTAGCATTGATCCCCGTCAAGCACTGGAGCTGTTTACACAAGATACTGCATCTAGCCCACAAGCGACCAGGGTTAGCCTCATCCCTGCCTCATTTTAGTTATTATACAGTAAACAGAAAGCCATAGACTTTCCTCCTATGAAGTTCCTGAATGCTGTTTTCAGTACTCAAGCAAGAGTGTGACACATCAACATTCAGAAGTCTACACTGGCCACACACTGAAAACCTGCCTGTAAGCAACCATGGTCAGATCCTGATGAGCATGCACAGGAACTGGTCAGTCTCCTACAGTAAGCAATACAGCCAACACCAAATAGATAACTATTGGCTAACTAGATAACTATCAGATAACTATTTGGCTGAGAGAACTGGGGTTGTTCAACCTGGAGAAGGCTCCAGGGAGACCTTATTGCAGCCTTCCAGTATCGGAAGGGGGCCTACAAGAAAGCTGGGGAGGGACTTTTTACAAAGGCTTGTAGTGATAGGATGAGGGGTGATGGGTTCAAACCAGAGAGGGGAGATTTAGATTGAATGTTCTGGATGGTCCATCCCTGGAGGTGTTCAAGGCCAGGTTGGACGGGGCTTGGAGCGACCTGGTCTAGTGGGAGGTGTCCCTGCCATGGCAGGGGGTTGGAACTAGATGAGCTTTGAGGTCCCTTCCAACCCAAACCATTCTATGATTCTATTTAAGAATACCTCTCTTCTCTTAATAATACCTGCAGAGAGCAACTTCACGCATTGTGACATTGGTAGCAGACTCACAGAACCGGTTAGGAGTAAAAATTAACAACAAAAAGAGATGGATATTCCCCTGGTTTGGTATCATCGTCAGACATGAAGTATTGAAACTGATCCACTTGATCAGTAAACATTTTGCCATGGTTACATAGGAGTGGAATCTTGACCCTCATCACCCCCCAACCCCAACAGTGAGACAGACGCCAGGTAAGACTCGCCTGTAACAAGATGTACAATCTGCATAAGCATTAAGCAGACAAAGAGAAATCAAACAGCAAGAGGAAAAGTAGAGATCAAGATTTTTCTTTAGGCATTCATTAATGTCTATTCAAATATAAATACCGAAAAAAATCTGCATTTCATATTGCGAGAAAGCACACTCGTGCCAAATCCTTTGGAGATTTGGTTCAAGAACAGTTCATGCCTATCTGAAGCTTCGCCTGAAATCCTGCCAAAAACCACTAACGCTTCATGTTAGCTGAAATAAAAGCTACTGTTACAGAAGACAGAAGTGCAAAGGAGCTTCACAGGACCGTGCTCCCGCTCCTGTCTGTATATGATGTACCTGATCAAATCCTCTTTGGTCTTTGCCATTCTGCTACAATTTCAGCCGTGCTCAGTTTGAAAAGCAGCGCGTACACCAACGGCAGATTTCTTCCAAGTTAGCTACATCATAATCAGCAGTGGAGGTACCTCTGAATCTTCCATTTCTTTTCTAGGTTTTATTGGTGCTTTTCATGTTATCCACAGAAATCAGTGTGAACTGTTCAGAAAAACTCTTATGTGATCCCTCCTCTCTCCTCTCCCTTTTCTCTCCTACTCATCAACTCAGGCACTTAGATTTGCACACCCACAAGACAAACACCAAACCTGAAATTGTTCATGTTGGACTCAAGTAATCTGTCACAGAGAATCTTCTGCCTCTAGAGGAACACATGTGGGATTGGGGCAGGGAAGTGATCTCTAAGCTCGAGAAGTCCCAAACACCACAGATGTCAAATCTGACACCAGAGTCACATCTCTGTTCTTTATTGCAATGCAGAGAGCAGATCATGTGCAACATGGACACTGGTTGTGCCCTTGTGCCCAGACTCCACCCACAGTGCAGAGATGCTGCTGATCAGCTCAGAGAAGTGACAGCTATGATTGCTGTGGTGTGATGGTACCTGGAGAAAGGGTGACAGGAGGCCACCCCTCCTTCCTGCGTCAAGTACACCCATGATGTAGGGCTACCTGATGTGAATGGCAGCACATCCTTGATCACTGGTTGTCTATTTACCAGCAAGCTTCTTAAGGAGGTTCCTTCAACTCAGTCAAGTCACTTTACTACTTCTAAACACACACCTACAGCCTGTTTGCTGTGTTCTCACACATGCTACTTTATCAACAGAAATATTCAAGCGCATTAGAGCGGGCTGTCAAAAGCACTTGCAAGAAGAGATCTTGTACTTCAGAGGATTCTCATCAGCTACTGGGTTCCTATTCAAGAGGAAGAGAAGTAATACAACTGTCCTGATTAACCTGGATTTCTGCAACATCTAACACTTGCAGACAGACTACTCTCAAACACCCTGTGAGTTGAGAATCGTTACAGTTATTTTCCCATAGCTTGTTCTAGTTTCTTGTAAACAAGAACGCTGGAGCAAACAGGACACATACATCCTCATTTCAACGTAATACTGAGTACCAATTAACCAAGGCAGATGCACAGACCTCCAGGACTGAAAGCCTGTCACCTGTACTGGTCAAATTAGAGGTCTGTGCTCTCCAACATACCCTTAGAAAGCAGGGGGAGGAAGTTGCCTGAGATCAATTTATTCAGGATAATGAGGACAAAGGCTGACTGTGAGGAACTGCAGAAGGACCTTATGAAATGATATGACATATGAGATGGCAGATGAAATTCAACAGAGATAAATGTCAAATATGCATGTGGGAAAAACAATCCTAACTTCACACACGAAATGATGGACTCTGAGCCCACCGCAACTACACAGGAGTGAAATCCGGCATTTACAATGGGCAGCCCCACAGAAATGTCAGCCCAGCACTACCAACAGTCAAAGGAAAAAAGGACAGCAGATCAAAGGTTAAGAATCATTAGGAGAAAAGGAAATATAGGGAGGTTATACCAGACTTCTCCAGGATCTTGTATAGCATGGAAAGGGACTCTTGTTCATGGGCTCTTCCAATACTGACACAAGGGCTCCCTAAACCACACTCGAACAATTTCCAGACAAACAAACAAAAGTGATTTTCGTACCTAACAAGAGAAGCTGTGGATGTCACAAGCCTACACTGGCTTAAGGGTAGAGAAGATGAAGTTCACAGAAGAAAAATCTATTCATGCTTATTATCTACACAGAAATTACTCCTGGCGCAAAGTCGCCGAGCTGAAAACAGCTGGAGCCTGGGCAGTGTTAGAGGAGAAGCACCACGTGGGCCTGCCCAGTTCATGCTCCCCTAGCCTGTGGCCACTGCTGGAGATAGGACCCTGTAAATGGGAATTAACAGCATTATCTGAAGTTCAGCTTGGTATCCCTTAGGAGGAATTTGATTTTTGTTCTATTTTTAAGCCAACATATGTTGAATTGGTTAATTTTACATTTCTGGTTCCAGTGCTGTAGAATTTTGCAAAACTAATAAAAAAGAAAGTATTGGAGGGGGGGAGCAGCAGAGTAAAGACACTGAGCATTTTAAGAAACACACTGGCTTGACCTCCCACCACTCAGGAGACAAAGCTTACCAAGGCTCTGGTTACCTACTGAGCTTTTGCAAAACTAGCAGCTAAGGCTATTTTCAGAAACGAAGCATGTGCTATTTACAGAACCACTCCAGTTCTTCCTCTCCCAGTCACAGTAATAAGCCATGACACAGCCACGTGTGAAAACACCCTGACAAAAGAGCATCTGTGAGTGGTCAAGAGTGTCCATCTCAAGAGGATCTTCTGGATGAAGCCAAGGGGCTGTGTGAAAAGGAGGAGGTTTTGGAAAAGCAGTAATCCAAACGGATGGAAGAGGAAGCTCACAGCAGCAAGTGGTAAGGTGATAGTTGAATCTCACAGTGAGTTTGTGCTTCTGCTATCAGCACTCTGTGCAAGAAATTCTGTTCCACAGCACACTCCCCCTCGATATTAATTTTGAATGCAAGACAGCTTCGTAGTACCTAATCCTATTAGCACGCTCCTGAAATCTGTAAGAGCAGAAATGTAGGACTGGCCCAGAGACTGAGCTCTCCAGCTCTGCTCTCCCATGAAACAAATTTGGGTTCAATTCAACAGTCCTTGCTCCCTTAGGGGCTGATTAGGTAATAATTACCAACACCGAGATGTAGTTATGCACCATAGTAAAGCAAATACAAACATTTAAATGAAATTACTTTGGACAAAATGTGCTTTCTTAATTTGGAAAAGTTCATGGATTTTTTTTTCCTTCTGTACATTTCCAACCAAAATGGAAAAAAAAACCCAAACCAAACAGCTGACTACATTTTTGTTTCCCTGCTTAGAATTCGTACTGAGGTCTTCTCCTATAGCCTCTCTACCACCAATCCTTTTGGAGCCTTTAGGCTTTTTCTGAGGCAGAAATCGAAAAATATAAAGAAAAAATAGAGAAAATAGACAGAATGAAGAAAAGGGGGGAAAATCATAATAATTAAAAAACCTTATTTAGAAAGGTTTAGATAAAAGTGCAAGATAGACATAAAAGTACAAGAGTTTAGAATGAGAATAGCTCCTATCAAGATTATTTTTCTTAAGAAAAGTTTCACTCTCACTAGACGACAGCGATTTTGGCAAAGGGGATGAGGTAGAACGCATTTGCTTCAGACAGAAGTATCATCCTAGATTTGGGCTTATTCTCTGTGCAGCCAGGTTGAGTGTCCACATCCTGCGTTAGATGATCCCAAATGACTCCGGCAACTGCTGATCCCAGAGAACCCTACCGATCCCCTACGGCAGCTGAGGAGAGCACGTTCAATTAAATGGATTTCTGTCCAACCTCCTGTTGCAGGACAGTCAAAATGCTTTAACATTTTTGTAGATGTTTTCCTGCGTAAGAGAACGAAGCAGATGTTTTCTAACACAAGCTGTAGGTCAGTAGCTAGGGCTTAGGTCTGGGAGACATCAGTCAACAGGAGGCAGAATGAAGGATTCCAGTGGAAATCCAGCAGTGCCTCCGCCAGTCACACCCATTTCACATGATTCAGCGACAGACATGGTAACAATTCAATTTTAGCTAAAATGATTTTGTTTTTATTGAATTCTGGAATGAAAATAGGTTTCATATCTTTGAGAGACGCCATGAAATAGAATAAGCAGCTTGTACTCCACATCCCCTCAGACATCCGTTATCCCAGCGCAGAGACAACAGGTTGGCAGCAGGGAATCGTTCAGACTCCAGAAACATGCGATACCTCTCCTTGTATACTTGGGTTTTGAGAACAGCTAATTTTAAACAAAAACCCCACACCATTACGTAACAACAATTACATATTGAGGTTTTATAAATTTCAAAATGATGTTTTTCTTTAGCTTTTGGAAATACCAGCATTGCATTTCTCAAGTATGAAACATACCCCACATGATAAGTCTACCAAGCGTGTATCAAAATGATTAGGTGACTTAAATTTCATGACTTCAGGAATTTTATTACACAGTAAATCTTAATGAAATACAGAACTGGCTGTGATATAATAACTATTGCAACGGGAAAAAAATACAGCCCAGTAGTGTGCCATGCTGATCTCTCGTCAGCTCCCATCTCAGACAAGAAGCACTTCTGGCAGTTACCCAGTGAAGCTGCCCCAGCTTTGCACATTCCCTAATCACAGCGTTTGTTACCCAGGATTTCACTGCTCTAGCAGCACCGATTCTCTGCAGACTCCTACCAAGGCTGTTGGTCCATGCCCAGATTTTCACAGCGTCTTCATAACTGCTTAGTAGAGCCATGTTCCTCTACGCAGGAACAACAGACTCTGCATGTGATCCATTTAAATCGGGGTTCTAGCTTCAGGTCAACAGTCGTCTGCCCAATTAATAACGCCTAATTATCTCTACCTGTTGGCTGTGTTCAATGGATAGCTAAGGACACAGCTATCACCACAACTAAGCAAAAGGAGGTGGATCACAGAAGGCAGAACAAGGGCATTGATGCTTTCTGTGGTCCCTGCTGAGGAATTTCAGCCTTAAGACCTATAATGATGCTCCAGACAAACCAGCAGTAGAGATCTATGAATAAACTCGATGCTGTGCACACAGGGACTACAGACACATACTGCCAGGGCATGGAGCACGCTCATCTTCAAAATACTCCAATACAACAAGAAACATCCTTCTTGGTGATGGGTCATGGCCTGGAGAGCTTTTGCACACGACAGCAGATTGCTGTGACCCATCTCCCATAAGCTCACGTTTGCTCTACACCTGCACAGCCTTTGGTCATCCCTGAAGGTCTTGAAACTGTTTTGCTACACCTCTAAGTCGTATTTGTTTCTGACATGGGAAAAAAGGCAAGACTATGACATAAAACCAGACAAAATGGTTGGGGTTTTTTTTTTTCTTCCAATAAAAGTTTTTGTCTAGGAGAACATGGATGTTCTACTTCACATTTCCCATTTTCTTGCTGATTCAGTGCTAGGAGTAAAGTATCTATAGGGATTTCTGTTCGACTTCACCTCTCCTCCTTCCCGCCCTGCCCCTCAAATCCCATGAAATATTGTTCATTTAAAAACATAAATCCAAGATGGGAATTATTTGAATCAGCCATTCCTTACCTGCTGATAGCCTCTGGTATAACCGGGGGCTGTTACCTTTCATTTATTCATTTCTTATTCCAGGGCATAAGCAATGAGAATCACCACAACCCATCACATTAGCAGTATTTGAGTCTAACTTGCCTGACACTTGTATTTCAGGAGAGATACAGAATTCAGAAGTGATTTATCGCAGTTTGAAAAGCTAAAAGGAGTTAAAACTGGCTATTCCTACCATGGAATCTCATGCTGACATAAAATGTTCTGAAAGGATGATTCAGAGAAGCAAGGATTCTTTGCAAATCAGTGAATATTCGCTTTGTATTGAGACTTTAATGGTATCTTTATCTCCACAAAGTTGTCTCTGAGGTCAAGATTCCACCTCACTCAGGTTTGGGAAGCCATGGAGCACATTCAGAAGAGCTGAGCAGAACACAGCACCTGTTTTCCTGAGCTGCCGCCTGGCAAACACAGCCACTCCTGATAGAAGGGCACTATCTCTGATAGCATTTCCCTCCCGTTACTTTCCTCTGACAAACATTCCTATTGCACCCCATTACAGACCATTTCAAGAACATTTTGCAAAACTTCTTACTATGTTTTTACAGGACTTTGTTCCCGGTTTTGTCCGATGAACAGTAAGGATTTGGACACCTCCAGAAATATACTCAGAACGGAGCAAACTCCCAATGTAAAGAGCTACCAGGACTGTGACATGACCCCACTCTACCCCAAACAGCAGCTGATTATCAGCCACCCTTAACACGCAGAGAATGCAGGCGAGCACAGGTATAACCTGTCCTCCGATGCTGATACCACAGGCCTTGCACGAGCAGGTTCAAACAAACTGGAAGTCACCAGGAAGACCTAGCCATGCTCTTCAGAGCAAATGCATCAAACCACACGCCTGAACAGAAGCATCAAGTACACTTCAAGAATTTAAAAAGGAGATCGACATCCTCAGTTAAAGCTCAGTCACAAGACACGATGTTTTCTGAGCGAGTCAGACTAAGCAATTACCCCAAAATAGTGCCGAGTGAGTCGTTCCAGGCAGTTCACCTGCTCCTCAGACTTTTGGTTTCTCAGTTGTCTGTCATTGTATAATCATATTTGCCTAACTTCCAAATTTGTTTTTCCAACTGACTACCTAAGAAACAGCAAAACAGATTGTACCGAAACAGCTGTGAAATGAACACAATAAATCAAAAAGCGAAGGTTTATTTACCTTCTCTTCCTTTCCGGTTCTTCACCCTAGAGAAGTCCTCGGCTTTGCCTGCAAAAAGTAGCAAAAAATACAAACACCACAAAACCCCACCCAACAAAGCCCAAACTTGAGGCAGTTTTTAGTGGATGACACTCCTTTCACAGCACAAATCCTGCTGTTTGTTACAGGGGTTCTGGAGCAACACATCATCTCCAAGAGACATGGACCATCTCTAATAGAAACATAAAAATATTAAACTCATATGCAAAGCATGTTTGTCACTTAAAAAAAGAATTTTACACAGCTTCAATCACTTAATATGTTTTTGAAGTGTTCAGATTCTTGCAGTACAAGATAATGGCCTACATCCAGAAGAAAAAAGTAATACATCACTCGGCTAACATTTCTTTTCCATTTTGTGATATAATTCACTATAGCCAGTTAGCTCCCTTTTGAAGCCAGAAAGGAAATAGTATGAAGAATCAGGAAACAATGAAAATTAAATTAAAACAAAGGGGGGAAAAAAAAAATCCCTTATATGAAAATAGTAAGATGACACATTTGAAAAGTACTGCAGCGTAACACACCAAATTAAATATATTTGTAAGGAATGGAAGAAAATGCCCTGTCAGAGATAAGCAGTTTGACATTCCTTGTCACCACACAAACAGAGTTTCAGGATATAAATCCAGGTAGCTTCTGATAAAACAATGTCAGCCTTATTTCACTTTTGCTGCCATTGAGAGAAGCGGCTGCCTCCCCGTCGGGCTGCTGGCACCTGTGAAATTTCTGCTGCCAGTTGGGCTTATTAACTAATTGAATTCCCACACGAACCCAATGGTAAAGGCACTCAGACCATCATCATCTTCAGACCAAGCTACTGCTCAGGGAATTCTGACTTCATACAACAGTCACATTTTCTGATAGTAAAAGCTTCTGGCGTCTCTGTTCCTAAAATGGATTTTGTTGCTATTACAAATTGAATTTCTGGTTGGTGGCATTTATTTGATTATAAATTTCAGAGGCTATTTTCTTTCACGCTTTGAGTCTATGCCTGCTCAGCCTAACACATTTCCATGCCACAGAGCTGACTGGAGCAGCTTGCAACCAACGCGTGTTCAGTGAGTCTATAGAGACGTGAAGAAGCAAGAAATACGGAAAAGTTTGATGTGTGTTAGAGGAAAAAGCCGGACTGGTCTAAATCACCATTTACTACAAATCTGTGCTTTTTTAGCAGGCTTTCACTGATAAATATCAGCTTAATCCTAAAACTGGATGCTTCAATTATGGGATTAACGTCAATCGACAGACGGAATAACAGAAAGTAGAACTGCTTTCCTTACGGAGGTACTAAATCAGCATCTCCTCGCTGGTTCCACGGAGGCAGGCTGGCTACCCTGCAGGGAGATGCTAGGTCTCCTGTGATGGAAGAAAATAGAGGCTTTTTAAACAATAAATGCATGGGATTCCTTGCAAAGTTTTTTAATATGACTTGAGTGGTTTGGAAGTGAAATGCAAGGGGGTAAAGAATCAATCCGTACCCAGTGCTCCTTCACAAGGGCAAACATGAGGAGAGATAACCCAAAAGAGGGCTTGCCAGCACTAGAGCTCAGCATCCTGCAGGCGCCAGGTTTTTTAAATCTTCTCTTTTTATTCTTAAAACAAGGATCCTCCTCGCAGGGGAGTATTCTAAAGATATGGCTTGGGGAACTGTTAAAAATCAGTCAAAAGTCACAGAATCGCAGAATGGTGAGGATTGGAAGGAACCTCTGGAGATGACCTTGCCTAACTCCCCTGCTAAAGCAGGTTCCCCAGGATCACGTCCATGGAGTATGTCCAGAAAAGGGGCCTCCATAACCTCTCTAAGCAGCCTGTTTCACACAAAAATCACAGAAACTACAGTAAGACCATGGAGAAAGTCTCACTAGAAAGTGATTCCTTTCTCTCCAGGGCCATGGACTCAGGCACCAAAAGAAAACTGAAAGGTAAACTAGAAAAGCTGAAAAAAACCCACCTCAGATAAAGCAGACCTTTTAATTAAGGAATTCAACGGTGCTCCCTGTATAAGTCATTTTTCTCCCTTTTTTTTCCCCTTTTAATCCATCTGTTGGAAATGGAACCTATTTCCAGCCAACACGCTGCATCCCAACGCATCAGATGCTATGATCCTTATTCAAAACAACACACCAATGCTGCCCACGGTCCCAAAGTTTTGCTTTGGAAAATAGCACGTGCTACAGACATACAATAGATTACAGTAATAAGAGGCAAAATAATTTAGATTCTATCCTGAGGAAATTTAATAACCCAGAATTAGAAAAGTCTAATTCATTTGACAGGACTTCTTTAAGAAGCTATATTATGAGCTCAGAAAGTTGACACAAACTCCGAGGTTTTTGAGACTCTTTACAAAGACCAGTCCACATACTGAGAATTTTGAAGTTGACTGTGAAAGAAGAGTACTAAAGGCCCACCAAAATCATGGTAAATGGCAGGCAGGATCTCCTGGCTACCTTCCCAAGTGCAATCCAGCTCTCCTGCACTGCCCAGTTCTGGCAGCTGTGGTTCAGTTTCATACTTTAAAGAGCAAAGGCACCTTTCAGAAGGTAAAAACAAGGAACTAAATAAGCACTTCAAGCCCTACTCCTTTGCTTGCAGGGCATTAACACGACAAAGATGCCCAGTGCTCTTTGAGAAGTGCCAAGCTGCAAAGGGGAGGGTCAGGTTGGCCTCCAAATCTCTGGGTAAACTCTACGCTGAAGCACGAACGGACATACACAGCCAGGCAGGAGCCTTTCCGGGGCTGAATATGCATGGGATGTCTCCTGAAGTGCAGGACAACAGTGAGCTTGCACGATCTATGGTAAATTAATTCAATAGCTAAATGAATTTACTATCCTACAGAGATACCAGAGTAGCGAAAATGGATAAGCAATGTTGCTGATGGTATTTTTACCCTCCTCAAAAAAAAAAACCACCCAAAACAGTTAGAGGGGAAAGAAACATGTTGGAGAAGACAGATTTTCACAAATATTTGTATTTGAATTGCTGATGAACTCCTCCTGCTGTTATTTTTATTAATGCTTTAATTATATATGCAATATACTTCATGAATAACTGAAAATATATAGGAGCACAATATTTTACAAGCTAGAGAGACAGTTATATAGCCAACTTCAAATACACTTCCTCTCTGTTAAGGAAACAAAATGCACTGGGACCGTGACCTTCTATGTAATATATTTAAAAGCAAGTATGTGATGGAGCAGTTCTCCTGAGCTCCTGCTAAAACTGATGTTGCCATCTGCAGAGCAGTATTTCATTCCAAGTCTCCAAGTTTTTTTTAAAGATGTGAGGGTGGTGACACACTGGCACAGGTTTCCCAGGGATGTTCTGGATGCTCCATCCCTGGAGGTGTTCAAGGCCTTGAGCAACCTGGTCTAGTGGGAGGTGTCCCTGACCTGGCAGGGGGGTTGGAACTAGATGATCTTTAAGGTGCCTTCCAACCCAAACCATTCTATGATACAATTCTATGTACTGGTCAACTGAAAACAGAATGAACATGGGAGAGTGGCAGGTTTTTATTGGGACGTTTGAAGTGTTGGGATATGCTCAAGATCTCAGGTTCCAGAACAATAGGTCATTATTCCACAAACACATCTAAAATGAGCAATATTTTAAACATGCATTGTGCAGGGACCTCGTGAGACAAGACTTTCCGCAGTGACCAAAACCACAACCCCTAAACATAATGCTACAAATACTTACTAGAGAAGTATTTTAAGAATCAGTTCAATACATAGGTGACTTAAGAACATATCTTACCTAGCAAAACAGGTCACTATATACTTCATGAGTCTTTAGTCAGCCCAAAGCAACCTAGTTGGCTTTGGAATAAGCAGAGAGTAACTCCATCCCATCAACTGGATGGTGCAATAACCCCAATACACTTAATACCCAAGAAGAATTAGACCCACAGTGCTCTTAACCAGTCTTCCCAACCTCATCTTAGCACACGAGGTAGTGCTCTGTTAAGGACACTGTCCCCATCTGAGTTGCAAGCCTTGAGGTCTGCTGGAGACTTGCTGCGTTGACCCTTCTGAAGAGCATATAATGAAATCTTTATTATAATTTTTCTTTCAACCCATACTGCTAAAAAAATTTGTCAGCTGCTTTAAAATGGTCTCTGCTTTTCTGGCCCTGCTTCTGGCAATCTAAGTAGCTGTCATCACTGTAGGAGCAGCCTGCTTGATAAGATTATAATTTTGTTTACATTGTGCTATAGGATGCCACGCTGAGTACAGCGCAAGGAAAATGGCAATCGACAGCATGCGATGTGCATTTCCACTGAAATGCGGGGTTTCTTCCTTTATTCCATCCTCAGAAGTGCAGGATTTTGGCTCATGTTCTTAAAAGTAAAGAAAAAAAATGGGTTTAATGTATTTCTTCACTGGAATGTATCGCACTAAAACCTGTAATGGCCTTTTTTGGCACCAAACCTAAAATATAAAGCATTCAGAAAACAGCTATTTATTGAAGCAGGAAATGCAATACCAAGATGACAAATCACTTCTTACATATAGGGAACTGGGAGTAAATCTGGCTAACGCCCACCTCTCCACCGAAGGTAGAGCTCCCAGTCTCCAACTAGAAGCAGCCAATTTTCATTTGCTCCGTGGCTGCAAGTTAAAGGCCTTACTGCATCTCATTTTCATCCGCTGTAAAATGGAGATATGGCCACGTATTTTAAGAGAGGGTCACGAAGCTCTCTTAGTATATGAGACTATAAATCTGCGAGGGAAGCGTACCGATATTTTTACAGCAGTCAGCTGGGCTAGTTTTAATTTGTGTTTGATTAGTAAAGTGCTCTGGGCCACGCTCACAATATTCACAGAATTCCCGATGCAGCAAGGCAAAATTTAACAATTATAATGGTAGTAATACGTATGCAGCCTTAGCCATTAGCTGTTGGGAAAATGGGTCAACAATACATAACTGTATAGCTCGAGCGTTTCTCCGCCACCCATTCACATGCTGCAGTAAAGGGCAGCGAGGAACATGAACCAGATTCCTATTGCCTTCAGCATCATCACTGCTATTTTTCCCCTTCTCAGTAAGCAAAATATTTTTATGTACCTTTTTCTAACTCTCTCCAGAAATTAATTTCTCAGCTGTGTTCTGTTCTCTCCTTCCTGCGAAAGGTCAGCTAGAGCTGGACTACGTGGTCCCACAAGCAAAGTCGAATCTAGGACTGTGCATTGGAAGGAGAGGCACTGAACAGCTTTGTCAGGTCAACCAAAAGGCAACACGATGAAGCCTTGAAGCAGCGCGAGTGCACAGAATGGGTATTTCACGTTAATAATTGATGACATACCAAAGGGTTACTGAGTGGTTTTACATCCCAAGTCAGCAC
Source organism: Eurystomus gularis (assembly GCA_013400335.1). Taxonomy (NCBI): domain Eukaryota; kingdom Metazoa; phylum Chordata; class Aves; order Coraciiformes; family Coraciidae; genus Eurystomus; species Eurystomus gularis. The sequence goes on along the minus strand of VZZY01011126.1, from coordinate 110,074 downwards.
GGTTAAGCCCCATCGGTGGGGAGGGAGGGAGGCAGGCAGGCGAGGAGGGGGGAGTTTCTGCAGTACATGAGCAGGTTGCTGTGTGGGAGGTAAGTACACAGATCCCATTAACAGCGAGGGGTCTCTGCGCACAGCCACCCACACGTGCTTGGACAGAGCTCTCCTGCTCTTCTGCCTGGCCAGCATAGCGAAAAACTCCATCTCCGAGTCTGACAAGACAAATTGTGAAATTTGTCTTTCTCAGACTGGATTGTCTTCTGTGTAATGGGAACAAAAAGCAACACCAACAAAAGAAAAAGCAGCATTTAAGCCCTTTTTGAGGCTAGGAAGGGAAGCAGTCATACATCAACACGCTAAGTCAGTGCACAACACATCACTTGGCTCTAGAGGCTCAGCTCAAGCCTTACTGACCAACACAACAGTCACTGCACAAGACCTTGAAGCACGGCTGAGGGCTTAAACAGCAGGACCTGCAACCACCAAAGAAAGGGAAATAAAAGTACAAACAAGAAATGCTTGCTCTTCCCTAACATAAAGCTCTCAGCTTTACGTAGCTCAGGCAAAATTTTTAAAGAGCACGTTATTGCAGATGACAACGGCGGTTTTTCACTTGAGGACAATTGGAAGTGTCAGAATTTATGAAGGTATGAACGTCAAAACATTATTTCTTCATTAATGGTATCAAAGCCTGTGCTTGACTTAATGGTCACAGTTTTAAGGCTTCATCAATGTCATTCATTTGAAGTCTGCCAAAGTACACATGTAATTTAGTCTGATTGTTTAGGAATATATTTCATCTAACTCCTGTTGTTCCAGAATAGAGTCAGGTATTTTGGCTCAGTTTGCTTTTCTTAACAACTGGAAACAATGGTAGCATTAATTATACCTTACGTCAACCATCCAAATGCAGAATGACTTAAACACGTTGAGGAGAAAGAAATTGCTGAGACAGAAGCACCAAATTTTACGTCTGAGAAGCCTGAACCTCCCATTTGGAAGTACCAGCACATTTCTGTGCAGCAGCAAATACAAACTACTGAATTACTTCCATTAGCTCCATTTTATAAAGTGAGGTAAGGAAAAACTCAAATCAGCATTTACCACATGTCAGCAAATAGCATTGCGAACATCACGCCTAGAAATCCAGTCACTAATGATGAGACCACCTTGTTCCTGAGAAGAAATGGTGCAACAGCCTCCCATGTTGCTGCTTCCCAGGCTCCCACCCAGCTCGCACCAACCCCTGCACAGACCAGACACCGCTGGCACTTTGGGCGAGCGAGGCAGTGTTGCAGTGATTTAGCTGATGGTTGCACACTGCAAAATCAGGGCTACGTTCTGGCTTGTTCCCAACAAAGTAGCACAGCCTGAGCCAAGAAGCAAGGGAGAGATGTGTAGGGAAGTATTTTCAAACACAGTATCAGGCTGTCTTCACCCAGTACTGGTAACAGCATACGCAGGAAAGGCACCAGTCACTGCAAGTTCGTGTGCAAGAACGTACACACAGGAGAATCCACAGCTGCATACATGCAGAACATCCTAATGAAACCTGCATCTACTGCAGAAAAACCCATATCAACCGTGATACGGTGGAAGAAGGTCAGGTGCAACCATTCCACGCCCCACGCCACTGACTGCGCACAAAGCAGATGGCTTGCCACAGATGCACAGATAATTTTTCTGACCAAAATCAACATGCCAAATTATCCTCCAAACCAATGGCAACTGGAGGACATACGAAATGATACCTTGGAAGCCAGCTGGCACGTGCCATCCTGGGCCTGGATGTGATCAGTGGCACAATGGGCTTACAACTTTGCTTCCATCTGGTGTGGCTGGCAACGGTGGAGGTCAACACACAAGCTGAAGGAAGAGCGCGGTGCTAAGATGAAGCAGTTGACTGATGACAAGGGAGAACTGAATGCCAAGGAGGGGGAAAAAATGACCTGCAACAAATCAAGTGTGGCTGTATAGATGTGGAGCTCTTCAGCAGACTCAATCAACAGCAAGAGGGTGACAGAGATACTGAAATGGTTAAACAAATAGCTTCATGTCAGCCTGCCCAGAGTTACGATGAGATGAATAGATGCGACTAAGAACCACTGACCTTAACAACACAGAAAAGAGTGTTCTGGAAAACACATAAATAAGCCAAATACACAACAGAAAGATAAATACCAGTGTGTGATATGATTTGCATACTAATCCATTCAGCCCAAGGTAAATGAACAAACAAATGAGTAGTCTAAATGAGAGAGAAATGGTGGTACTGCAAATCACATCATACACTGGTAAGTAGTGACCCCCAAAACCCCACAAGAATCCTCAATCTATGACTTATCACTGTGGTGGATCTTCAAGCATAGAACTTTTTCCACCTTCCCTCTCATTTCTCAGTCATTACATTGAGAACCGATCCTATCTTTGGTCAATAAATACTCCTTACACGTTACATTTTCAAGCAACTACCTTCAGATTTTATCCACACCCGACCTGTGCCCTTTGATGGAGTTTCCACAAACTTCTACAAAAATCATCTCCTTATCTTTAAGTCTTTCACTGCAACGCCTTACAAAAGGCTTTGCACGAGGGGCATACAGGAATGCAGGCATGCTGAGATAACCTGTGCTCAGAGTGATTCATTTTGACTGGCTTTTTACAGGTTTCCACATAAGCGCATTAAAACATCTCTCAAATTCCTAGACTCTCAGTGTGGCGAGTCTTCCTTTTCTTTCAATATTTATATACAAGTCCTGTTCCACACCAAAGGTTCCTATGCACAATAGCAAGACAAATAATAAGCTATAGGATTTAAAGGTACCCTAAACAGCATGCCAACAAGCAGTCCAGTTCAACAGTGACTCACTTCTCTCATGCAGGGACCTTAGCAGAAAGCCCAAAATGGCCAGATGCCAGATCTGAGCTACTCCGCAGGAAGTCATGTTTCCTGCACATCACCAGCAGCAGTGGTAGCTGTGAGAAATCACAAGTCAAGAGGCATAGTCCAGCTGTAAAATGCTCAGTGAAGAAAAAGGGGAAGGGCAGGACTCACAAGTCAAGGCTATGATCCAACATTAACGAAAATATGCACACACCTCATCTCCTGCGCTGCCGTACCCTCACAGCTCTCTTCTGCCAGTCCAAGCACCAACACCTTCCTCTCCACCATCAACTTCTCAGTTTATCTCAGCAGTCTGACTGAAAAAGCCGCCTTAATGCAATGTTGTTTTTAAACGCTGTTCATCACTGTAATGTCTAATAACAGATCATTATCACCCACAGTCCTAATGCCACTTAGCACCACCTTCTCGCTGGTCGGATGCCAAGTCCCACCAAACCAAACGGCTCATCTGAGAGGTGTTCCGGTGGTAAAGCACACACTAAAAAGGCATGTGTTCTCCCAGGGCAGTTCTTCTGCCCACTGACATTTAAAAACAAGCAAAAGTTTCCTTTTGTCAACAGGCATAAGCTGCTCACTGAAGCCAAATGGGCTTGTTTTCTGCCAACCATTCAGGTCTCTCTTTGGAGGAAAGGAAGGAGAGGAGATTATGCAGCCGAGGTTGGATAATCACAAATCCTAGGGAGGGTGAGATTTTGTGAAAAGAAGGGGAAATTGAAATTGGTCTGATATAAACATACTTATCTATTTAAAACTACTTCTCCACAAAGCTTTAGATACAATAGAATTAAAGCCAACACATCAAACCTATGCTCAAGTGTATTTTCCAAGGTCTCCTATGTAAACAAACCTTGAGATACCAATTTAGCGTCTCCCAAGTGTGTTCAGGTCTTGAAACCAGCCAAGAACATGACATGACAGAAAGCATCCTGTTAAGAAACATGAAGTGTTTAGAAGTGAGATTTCTGAAGATCTTCACCAGCATAAAAAAAGCCATTAATAGATGTACCTAAAACTTTCCACACAATTTCTCTCCAGTTTAACTCTCATTTTTTAAAAGATGCATTTTGGCTCATGAGTGATGTTTACTTTTCAAGTAAGAAGTAGCTAAATTTTCGTTTTATCTCAATTTCTAATTTTTTTTTATTAGATTTTCATCAAAATGTTCCCATGAGGAAGGAGCAAGAAACAAGCAAAATCTGCAATGCAAAACCAAATTCTTATTCCTTTTTAAAAACAGTTTTCCTCCTGAGCATTCCACTCATCAAGGGTTAGCTGTTCCAGGAGACCCCCTGTTCAACTGATGAAGAAAGCAAAAGGAGCTGGTCATAAAATAGTAACTTCTTAAATTTTTTTATCTTCAGGAATCAAATGCAGATTAATTACCACAATTCTCTGCCTTTCCCTCCATCCTGTTATTAGCACAGTCCACAGGGAAGAACACCCAGCACAGCCCATTACCGGCTATAATCGTGTGTATATTATCCACAGCCAACTCTATTTTCATCTGCTACTGCATGTCGAGTACACGAACACGCCATCCTTGCAGGATGGTTATCTGTGGTTGCTGCTGCTCCACTGGCATCTTGGACAGAATTCCCAGGGGAATGGGACCGTGCAGGCTGTGGCTCTGGGATGTTGCTTGACAGGAAATACTGACCTGAACGACAGCACGTAAGGCAGAACTTAATTCCCAAATGTCATCTCTTCCCTTCTGAACTGGGGTTGTTTGCTGTATTTATTGCAGCAATGTCTTTTTCATTGCACAAGTAACTGCCCTTGCCAAGCACGCTGCTTTCCCTTCGGCTACTTTAAATCTCTCTAAAAACCAAACAATGATGCTTATCTTAATATAAAATATCTGTGAACACGTTGAGAGCAATACAGAAGAGCTTTAAATTGAGAGAGAAGATTCAGGGATGCAATAAGAGCACTTTGTCCTTAAATATAAAGCAGATCACAATTCCGTTCTGTTCAGAAGCACAAGGGATTTGCACCTGGCCATGGCAGGCTCTCCTGGCCCTCACCCAGCAAAGCCCTTCAGTGCATGATTAGCTTTTAGCCCACGACCCCCGTGTGCAACGGGGCTGCCAAAAGCACAAGTCAATGGTCAAGCTCTCTGCGCCTAGCACTCATCTGTCACACCCCTACCACCCAGTTTGGCACAGTAGATCACGAATGCCGGTCCTTGCTCAGAAGGGAGCTCACAGTGGGGCTCTTCTGCAGGTCACGATGCCCAACGTGACCCCTTGGCCAGAAGGCAGCCCACCTAACCAGACCATCCCTACCTCCACCTCCAGCTTTTAACTGCTAAGAGTTCAGCTAGAGGCAAACAAAGCCCTGGATCCCTCTCATCGCTGAGCTGTTCATCTTTCCTAACCTTTTTCCCCTGTGTCCAGAACAAAACCACTGCACCCTGACCCCCTGCAAGGCTAGTCCTGCCTGTCATCGCTGGATTGATTTGTAGCGCAGAGCCCATTTCACTGTCTCGCTCACCCTATTTTCTTGGTCACAGTTGGTCACACACACCTACTGGCTGTTGTCCACTGCCATAAATATACTTTTTTTTATTAAACCCCCAAGAAGCTTTCAGAAAAATCCAATTATGATCTGTTCTCGTATTGAAACACACTGTATTAAAGTTAAATAAATAGAAGTTAAGCAGTAGCAGCATAGGAAAGATGTGACGTGTACCCACAACCTCATTGCCTCATTACCACCGTTATCGAGGCCGGTGTGATATCCTGAGAGGAGAGAAACTGCAACCACTAGCAAGTGTCTTAGCACACTACAAGCTGCAAATAGGCTCAAAATGTGAGAACAAAGGAGACTACGCTCAGTGGCATTTGCCCACTTACAGCAACCATTCTTAATTCCAGTCTTTCAGACGATGCAACTGTTGACCAGGATGGATTGTATCAAGAGAGCAAGTGCCATCAGAAATGCAAGCAAAGCGTGCGGGGATTTCGTGCCTACTTGGACACCGCAGGTTAAACCTTTCCTGGAAAAAGTGAATTTTTTGGTGTTCAAGTTCCATTTCATGGCACTCCTTTAAGACTGGAAGAAAGAAAAAAAATTCTACTGACATTTAACTCACAGCCTGGAGCCAGCTAATCAGACATAGCAGGCAAGCAGAGCAGCGTCAGGAAAAACACGGGGGAAGGGGGAAAAGAGCGATATCAACTGGAAACTCTGCAGCTGGAAACCCGGGTGGAAATGGGCTGACACGGGGGCAGGGAGGTCCAGGGACCGAGGATGTGCAGAGGAAGGAGACAGTCAAGGGGTGAAGCAACAAAGGGATATAGATAGAGCACAGCCCAGCATTGGGAGAAGAAGCAAACTGAAGCACAAAGGAAAAATTTTGCTTCATGGCGTAGGAAGCACTGCTGCATGAGAGCTGAGCAAAGGGCTGAATGGGAATGCCAGAAGCGACACTCGATTGCTAGTAGCATCATTTTAAAAATGAGCAAAAGAGGTTCAGGATTTTCAAACAGCATTCAAAAGAAGCAAGAGGGGGAAAAAGGAAGGGGTGCGGGGGGAAAGACCAGAGAACAAGCCCTAAGAAAGACAGTGGGGTCCCAGGGACCTGATTTATGGAAAAGCACTGGACTATCAAGACAAGAAGCCTAGAGAATTATAAAGCCCTAGAGAACCTTAATTCTGTCAAATACAGTGGTAACCATCAGCAATATGGATAATATGGTACCCACTACATATTTTCAGAATGGTATGTGAACGGATTGTCACAGAGAGCATGGAGGGAAACATGATGGTAAACACTCATGTAAGGGCATAAACGCGTTCCCCGTAAAAATGCTTTGCATTTTTTTTCCTCAACTTCCACCTCAAAGAGAATATATATACATAAAAGATTAAATGAGGCCTTTTAGATACTCACATTTCAGAACATGGGAGGGCTTGTTTGTTTCTCCAAGTAATTTTGGATAACACAGCAACACCTCCAAATATTTCTTAAAGCACTTTCCTTCTTTCAGTTTGGGTGTAAAATTAACTCTGAAATAATAACAGCTTAAATGAAACGCATTAGTGTCACTTTGTGTTTGAAAGTATTTAGTAACAACACTACTAGAAGTCTCAGGAATCTCATAGTGTTTTATAAACTACACCATAACTACATATTGCAAATACATTCAACTTTATGTGAATGGATGTATTCTAATAAGTTCTCCCTGAAAACCATCAGAGCTACCTGACAACTCTGGTAGCTGTTTTTGAGGAGGAATGGATCTTTTAATAACTGTTTTTCTTCCTCTTCACTGGAGGATTATGGATTATTACCAGTTCCAAACAATGATCGTATAATGCATGTCAGTCATATGTCACTACACAGACAGGAGGATATAGTTCTAATAGGAAATTATACAAATAATATTGTAAGATCTTTTTTCATTTCAGAGGATTCTAAAAATCTAAATCACTAACAGCATTCAGGAGATCAGCTCTAAACAACTCTAAATTTTAAATCAATGCATACAAGTCTTGCGAAAGCAATGCCAGCTGGCCCTAAATCTAGTGATTGGTTTTAGTCTTTAGTACATGAGGGCTGGACATTCACAGAGACTCATGTAAAGCTCTAACAAAGTGGCTCAAGGCCTGAAGTCACCAGCTCTTTTCTGATAAACGATCTCTGAAATAGCCACCATCAGCAGTAATATCAGAGATGACATTGCTCTTACAGGACCAAACGAGAAGAACATTTGAACAACTGTAGGTGACACTGAGCTAAGAAATGTGAGCAGAATCAGCAGAGAAAGAATAGATCATCAACAAGTTGGAGAGCTGGATACAATGCCTGAAAGCTGAAATGTGATACAGCACTGCACTTTCTATTTGTTCATTGTATTCTTCCTCCTGAAGTACATGCGGTGAATGTGCGAGATTATAAAAGGCCAAGATCTGTACTTCAGCAAGTTACAATGAATACAAGTAAAAAATACAGTATTATTGGAAAACCAGAAATATCAGAAGTATGACAGAAGCACGAGATGCTAAGACCATGGAGCTTATTCTTCTTTTCCTATTGCACTAGAAAGACATTGGCCATCTCAATAGATATCCCATTTCAAGAGCCACTCCTTAAAATACAGGGAGAAGTCATTGCAGGCGGGGGGGACCACAAACTACTGAGTGATTTCAGAAGCATGGTCAACAAGAAAAGAACCAAGATTTTTTTCTTCTTCTTCTCCTGCAAAGCCAAGCCAAGATTAAGTTAAGGAGATGCTAAGCATCATCCAAAAACGTCCAACAAGGCAGTAATAGAAGAGGACATTCATCAGTTCTTCTTGTAACAACTGACAGGAGGACAAGTGGTAGAAAGAATTACGTATTAGAAAAATGAAAGTCTTGTTAACAGTAAGAGTGGTGAAGACCCAGAACAGGCTGTCTAGGGAAGATGAGAAATCAATATCCGAGGTTTAAAAAGAGGTTAGACAGACTGTCAGCTTCTGGAGGTGAGACAGGTACACTTGATCTCGCCTAAGAGCTTGGCAACATATGAAGTTGCCTCCCAACGTCTTTTCCACATCAGCATTTTTGGGATATTTTTAATGCTTCAAGTAATTTCTCAATTATCGGATTATTTCATATGAAAGAATGCATCCAATATTAGTGATGGCACACATTAACCAATTCTCCCCCACTCCTCATCTTTTTTTTAAATGGAAGACACATAATTTCTCACTGAATTTAATGTCTGTTACTCTCCCCCTCCACCTTTCACTTTGTTTTCCTTTCTTGCCCAAGGGCTCAATGCTCTGGGTGTGCCTATCCTTTGGTTTATTTTTCCTCAAAGAAATTTAGGAGTAACAAAATATTACATGATTCTGCGCTAAGGCCACTACACAGCTCATCTTTCTTGTTGATTATAAGGTGATGTTTTGATCTTGTTTCTCCTTTATTTAAGTACATAAGGTGCCCTAAGGTATGTGCTAATTGACACTGTACATGTTTGCTCCAACGAGCAGTGGAAAAGTATCCACTAGCACTTTGAGTCCCTTGTTCTCTTTACTCACCAGCATCTCTCTCTGACTTCCAGGAATCACTCCACTGAAGCAGTCCCCAAGCACACAAGTGCTTTCTGAAGCGTCTCCTACTGCACGAGACACATCCTCCTGACTATTGAAAAAAAACCATAAATGGGATACTTGACAACAGTGTTCTCCCAAAGGATGAAATCCTGTCCTTTATTTGTAGTTTGGAGAGCAATTTTTGGATTACTGAAGGATTTTGCATTACAGAACAAACTGGAGTATCAGCATTTGCTAAACAAATACTGACTTCGGGACCTGCAAGCAGAAGAAACACCTGACGTCCTTTCTGTTGCAAGTGTCAGTAGATCTGAGCTCTAACAACAGCCCAGCAGAAACTGTCTGCTAAAAAGAGGCTTTGGACAAGTGACACCAGCTTGGTGAGCCTACAACACTTCACGGGGAGCCAAGGCTTCCAGGTGTTGGGCCCATGGGGAAGTTCTGCAGTGCCAATTGGCACAAGGCCATCAGCCAGTAACTTCCACCCTTGCAGCTCATCAGGCCCACGGCAACCAGTTTAGGATCCCTGTTTTCCAGTAGGAAAGAATACAGAACTGCAAACTGTCATCTTCAAAAGCTAGTATTTCAATTGCGTTTTACTCCCAAGTAGGTGCAGAGCCACCTCTCCAGCTTCCCCTCAAACCAGAAATTTCAACTTCAAACCCAGTGCTGGTTGAAAAGATTGGAGTTTACTGGTGCTTCAGAAAAGGAATGTGAATTCCCATTTATTTCCAAAACCAGCTAAAAACCATACCTTTCAGGCACAGAACATTACCAGGATCATTTTTACTGTGATGGAGGTGGACTGAGAGAGAAGCATACCTATTTTTTTCTAGAACTGCTTACTCCACACAGATTAAAATCCCTAGGCAACATTTTAAATCAGTATTTTAACATAGCATTGCTAAAATGAGAATATTAGCAAGTTCATTTAGAGAGTAAACCAATTTGAACAGTACTCAAGCACTAGGAAGTAGCAAGAGTGCATGAAGTTAAAAGTTTGTGGAGAATAAAATAGCTCTTGGGCACCTCGCTACCTTCCCTATGCTGACTGCTCTCCACATGTTAGAGAACATCATCAAGGCATATTTCTTGCTATCCTGCTCCTACTAAAATTCACGTTTAAATCTCTCTTGTGCAGAGCAAATGCTCTTGGTGCATAATGAAAAAGAAGGTCACATCTGGGATTGGAAAGTCCCACGTTGTGGAAGAAGCTCCCCCCTGCTGCTGCCTGCAGGGATGTGGTGGGACATTGACTTCTCCCAAGGCCACCAACGTGCACATAACTGTGGCAAGGAGTGAGGAATGACCAAAGCAACTGTTGCATTTCTTGGCTTCCACAGTTGAGAAAAATCGCAGCATGATGGATGACAAATCATGTCCTTCAAATTGTCTCCCAGTCAAATAGTTCATTTTTTTCCAAGAAAATTTCATGATGCAAAGATGACAATTTGTCCTCCAGTCTCGGGTCCAGCCTTGTCTGAAACAAGTCTACAAGAAACACTGCCAGAGCAGCAGCCGTAGCTGCAGTGCCAGTGGGTGCTGCTTTAGTAACCTTTTTATCTCCCACAGAAAAAGTCACAGCTTACTTCTAAATGAGCTGTTTAATTTAAAAAGAAAAAAACACCCAGAGCGCCCCACTGTTTCCAAAGCTTTGTGAAATTAGAAGTACATTTTATTCCAGTTAAAGAACACAAGGATGGAAGACAGGATCAAGGCTGGATGTGTGACAGTTCAAACTCATTTCGCTTCAGATGATCTTAAGCTCTAAACAGAACACCTGCACCCTCTAGAAATGTTCCATTCTTAACCTTTAAAGGAAGGAAGAAGAAACACAATAGGACAAGATGGAAATCTGCTACAGGAGGTTTAATTGCAACCATTTGTAACCTGCATTTCACCCAGATACATATCTTCTTCTTAAGCAGACATTCCTAATTAAGCAGAGGAAGTGGTTATTACCAAGAGAACGACTTGCAGAATGGAGGTATCAACACTATCTGATATAACAAAAGTAACCCGAGATATTGATCCAGAATCAGATGGCCATCACAAACTGCAAGATCCCAGGACCAATTAGGGAACAGGGAGGCAGGATGCAAGACACCAGGACCACAGCTCTTGCATCTGAATGAGGACTCAGCATGACCCTAATCGACTTTTGCCTGGGGAGGTGGCAGGGTCTGAAACGGGCTATCTACTTCTTATACATCCCCCGATACCACAGTATCTGAGACCCACTGTGGTGTGCATGTGTGTTCTCACAGCCCTTCGAGGTAGGGAATCCTATTGCCTCCCCAGCCTAAACAATTTACCTGGAGTTATATTGAGTCAATAATGGAAGGGGAATTAAACATGAGTCTCTCGCATTGCAGGTTAACATGCCATGCTATTAGGTCATCGTTCCACTCTGGAGATGTCATTCCAGGCTATTAAGGTACTGCACAACCATAGCAGACTTGCCCAGGTTTTACAGAAGCCTAAAAATATACAAAAAAAAAATCAGTCATACTAAAAAATAAAGCTTTAAGGTAAGGGGATCCTGACCTAACTCTAGTTTTACATTAAGTCTATCAGCTTATGGGGCACAGTGCAGCAACCTATTAAAAATCTGAGTATCCCTGGCTATATATATATATATGAAAAAAAAAAAGACAAAAAACCTCAACCAAACCAACACATATAGAAACCCACATCAAAGATATTAGTTCAAAGTACTACTGACACATCATCACGGTACTGTTAGGGATAAGGTCCTCAGGAACATCACCATGGTGCTGTAACACTGTTCCGTGTCTCAGAAGGAGATCAGGGATCTTGCGCTGGACCCTGTTTTACAGCACAGACATACCCATAACTCAACCTGCCGCTTCAGTCCACCCATCAAATCAAATTATAATTTCTGTATCTACACTCACTTTCTTCCCACAATCTCAGGGACACAGAAGAGAGCTCAGCAACAAATCTAAAAGCCAGGTAAATATTAGCACATTCTTTGCAAATGCTAAGACTGAAGAGGAGTCCCTGGTCAGAGAATCAAGCCCTTCTGTCCTTCAACCCCGCACTTCTATACATTGAAGAGTTACAATGCAACCAGGGCAATGCTAGAGACCAGGCTCTAAACTCAGCTACACGCTCCTTGAAAACTCAAAATGAAAAGCTCCCCAGTCTTACGTTGTTTCTGTTAAGCAATGCACGCTGTGGTGCTGGCTCACGGGTGAAACAAATCGCTGCTCTACATCTGTTAAAAAGGAAAAAAAAAGGCCACCATATGGTGCTGACTGCAGTATCTCTTAGCAGGTGAAATGCATCCAAACAGTAGCTACCGTACTTAATTATTGTGACAAATTCTGTGATTCAAGGTGGGAGTGTTTTTGAGGGGTTTTTGGTTGTTTTTCACTAGGCTAATGTGCTATCCCCACCCAGAAAAAGTACCACTGGGGATGAGAGACAAGAGGAGGAGAGGAGAAACCACACACTCACATGCAGATGTTGTGTCACCCAGAAACAGGAAGGAGTTCAAGCACTGAGTTTGTGAAACTTCAGACAGTGCAGGTCTTGGCACACAAATCACAGAAATGACAGAATGATGGGGGCTGGAAAGAACCTCTGGAGATCATCTTGCCCAGCTCCCCAGCTAAAGCAGGTTCACCTAGAACAGGTTGCACAGGATCGCAGCCAGGTGTGTTTTGAAAGTCTCAGAGAAGGAGACTCCACAACCTCTCTGGGCAGCCTGGGCCAGGCTCTGGCACCCTCACAGAAAAGAAGTTTCTCCTCATGTTCAGATGGAAACTCCTGGGTTCCAGCTTGTGCCCAATGCCCCTCATCCTGTCGCTGGGCACCACTGACAAGAGTCTGGCCCCATCTTCTTGCCCCTGACCCTTTAGCTATTGATCAGCATTGATCAGATCCCCTCTGAGTCTTCTCTTCTCCAGGCTAAAGGGCCCCAGGTCTCTAAGCCTTTCCTTGCAAGAGAGATGTTCCAGTCCCCTCAGCATCTTCATAGCTCTCCTCCAAAGGAGAAGAATGCACTAAGTAGCAGAGAGTTTCTCACACAGCTCCCTTGACTTCCCTTACTGTCTAACCTGAGCATCTACTGAAGTCGTACCAGCACTAAACACACGTACACCTACGCTGATGAAGATGGTGAAGCCAGCCAGTGTCTGTCTAGACCACCTGAGAACCTGCTAACACGCAATGTGGAAATTATAAAAAAAAGCTTTGCTGAATCTAATTTCCTCCTCGTGATCCACGCTGTCATGTCTCAACGCATAGGAAAGGCTGAAGAGATCTCAGATGTCAGGATAAAAGCCACAGTGTGGCTGCTGCCCTCCTTGCACCAGGGTCTGGCTTCCTTTGTGGCAGCCTGCAGGAGATCTACTGAGCACCACCAGGCAGATAGACCAGCATCTGCAAACACGATTTTAAACATATCACTGGAAACAGAAAAGGTTTCCCAGTCCTGGCAGTTCCCAGTGCTGACATGAGCTTTTTTCCTCCCCACATTATCTCAGCTGAGTTGTCAATGCAGCTTGATGAAGTTAATCAGGAATTAGGCATTTCAAAAGTACTGAGAGCAAGATGGTCTTGGGTTTATCACATCCCAGAGGAGGCACAATACACATGCACAGTACCTGTCTTTTGATGTGAAAGCATGCCAAAGCCTCAAAAATACACTTAAGCAGCGTCAGCGTGGCTGGTGTCTGATCTCAAGGTCCATGATGTCTGGTGTGCTCAAAGGAATACTTGGGCAGCCAGATGTGATTTCAATCATGCATAAATTAAATAGCTGCTCTTCAATGTCAGCATCTTGCCTTTAAGACCAAACAAAACAAACAGCATAGCCAAACCCAAGACTTTCTGAACTCAAAAACAGGACTGAGGGTCAAAGCTTTTCCGTGAGCTTCCGTAGGGATACTGTTGCTAGGGAAACAGGGTCCCCATCGCTAGCAAGCTACCACATCCATCTCTCTGTTTTGAAGACTCACCTGCTCTTCATGATCTGAATTAGTCAAGAGAGAGAGGGAATCCAAAGTGTACCTTAAATCCAAACAAGCACTCAGAGCACGTGGCATACCACCCAATTAGCCCCATGCATGACGGGGCACATTGCCAAGTTATTTGCTATTTAGAGTAAAGTTTCACAGGATACTGCTGGGATCCTCCACAGCCGCACCTGCTCTTCTACTCCACTCACTGCATTTCCACATCCCACTGTCCACATCTGTGGGCACTTATAAGAATCAGATTAAGTTATTCCAACAGTCTGACTTTTTCCCTTCATAACCTATATTAAGAGTCAAAGACATAATTCCGTTCAACAGGAGAGGTCCATGAAAGGTTTCCCCAGGTCCTCATGCCCTGAATCACAGCTGTCTCGGCAGTATACCCACAAAATATTAACCTCATTCAAGCAACAAGAAATGCCTGTCTCCAATTCCAATAATAGAAAAGTCCCTGTGAAAGACCCAGAGATTTGATTCACTGTTTTTTTCCCCAGGATAAACACTTCAGGTGAGCTCAGCTAATTATATCCATCATGAGCTGAGCTCCGAGGTTCCCACATCCCAACAGATTAGTTGATCGCTTCACACCTACAAGTTTTCTAACAACATCCTAAATCCAAACCTTTTAACATCTTGCAAAGGAGATACACACATGCCTCCATATATATACACACACACATATTGGAAGCAGCGATTAAGTAATTTCCTTTCCCTTCTAAAAGCCCTAATTTAAATTTTTTTCACTAGCAGAAACAGCTAACAACTTACCCAAGTTCAAATCAGAGCTTGCATAATCTTACTTCATTATAAAAAAACCAATTCTTTTATTACCAAGGGCTGGACTTTTTCTTCCCTTCATAAGATCGTACAAATCTTAAGGGAAAACGCTTTTTTTGTGGTCCTTCCACACTCTCACTAATTTGCTCAAAAAGCTACAGTAATTTCCCTGAATAGCTTCCAAAATGAATCCCATAAAACAGCCTCTCTCTCTGGAACTCTTTTATTTGTGGGTGAGTCAAAGGATCAACTCCTTGCAGGGCTTATTTGGAAAAAAAAAAAAAACCACAACAACAAAACCCAAACCAAAACATCCCCACCCAAACAAAAAGTGTTTGTTATTCAAAATTCATAAATACACATTTTAAAGCATGCCTACCCTAAGCTGCAGGCATCTTTCTCTAAGTTCAAAATATACCAAAACCAACAATCCACAGTCACAGCAGCTATTCCTCACCTTGGAAAAGAAACTCCAACCAGTGGAAAATTTGAAAAGTAGTAAGATACAACCTTGCCAAAAATACCAGCTATGAACTAGCTACAACTGCTACACGTAGCTGATCTTTGGTGGTAGGGAGGCATCTCCAGGGGAGACCAGGGCTTCCTGAAAAGGTCACCACATCCCACACCAGCCTCAGCGCGGGGACTGATAAAAAGCGTAGCTCAGAGCATGTTTACGGCAGTCATTGATAGGAGATGGAAGCACGGAAAAACATCAGTCAGGAGTGCTCAGTAGCCAAAAAGTTGCGGTCACAAGCCCACTGGCCAAAGGAAGCCTTTCCTCCCAAGAGCTGCTCAGTGCAGAGCCGGCAGTGCGGCATTCCAGCATCATCCCCAGGAGACAACTCTCCAGAACAGCAGCCCAAGGACTGCAGTGAACTGCACTGTAGAACAAGGTGATGCAGCCCAAGCCCAGCAAGCTGTGGTGACACTGGCCTCAGCTGCAAGGAGAGTTAACCAAGGTTCATATCACACTCCCGCCGGCCTCAGTAAGTGTCATTGGCAAAGATGGAAAAAAGGAAGAAACAAGTGATCAGAGGAAAATGCCCGATTGCCTGATCTTAGTCTAAAGATTGCCTTGAGTTTGTGTCTAGTGAAGAGGGAAGAGTCAACAGGGGTCTGCTGACCAAAACTGGTTTCTGTGAATATGAGTGAAAATTGGTGACTGAAAAAGGCTGAAGAAATACCACGGGAAAACAAACAATGGAAGGAGATTTCATAGACGCTATCTACCCAGGGTTTGATGTCACTGCCCAAACTTTGTCCAGTGGTTTCTTTTATGTTGAGGATCCCTGCATCAGCTTGTCGCAGCACTGCTACCACATCAGACTCCCAGCCCTGAAAGGCAGCTTTTGTCTGCTTCATATGGGAGCCTAAAGGCTTCTTCTATATTTACTCTTTTTTCCACTTTTTACTAGATCTTTAAATCCAACACACAGATTCAACCCAGAAAGAAAGGACTAGATCCAGAAAACGGTTGTCGTAGCCAATGCACCAGCTGAACGCTGTGTCAGGAACCGAACAAGCTCCTCGGCTCAGATCACTCACACGCACTACATTGCCTGTCTTGCCCTCAACAAGCCCTTGGCTTGGTCCAAAGACATTACTCGTTGCTCTAAACAGAGCCAAGCAGCCTTATAATTTGATAGGGGAAGACATTTCTGACCAATACCTGACAGGGGACACTAATTAGTTTTTGCTAAGGTTGTTCTGCCAGCTACACTATTTCTATTGCAGAAGAACACAGATTCTGAACTCTTTTTCTGGTGCTCCTCAACAAATACAACCCTGATATTTAGCAAAAATTTCCTGCTATGGTAACCAACCAGTCTGATGCCTTTGAATTCCTGAGCCAGTTTAGCTATTTAATGTACTGGGGAGACACTTTTTAAACCATTACTTGCACTTCACACAAGCTGAGGTTCAAAAAGAAGCACAGGCTGATAACTTACTGTGAACTTGTGAAAGGCAACTACAGTTCTGCGGAAAATCACTCTCATCACCTGGTCACGGGCACCCAGAGGGGACTGTGTAACAGCATCAAGGTGCCATCTCCACACTTTGACAACGTGATGATGTGTGACATGCTTTGCTCCTCAGAGCTCTCTCACCATAACCTTTTCTACAGCCTCTCCCAGAAAGGAGCACTAGCTATAAAACCAGCACTGGTGTCTACGAGTGCTGCCCAAGCTGCATGCTTCCTTTACGGACAACACAATGAACAAGCCATGAAACAGAGTAAAATGTGTTACCCAAGCAAGTAAAGCTGCTAGCTAAAGCATCTGTAGGAAGAGTCTCAATCTCATCTCCCTCCCACCTCCAAAGTCACTAAAATACCCCTTAGAAAGGGGAACACACCACATGGATTCAGGATTAGCCCACCAACACCCCACACGTGTTCTCTTTCTCACTTAATCTGTCATACAATCCAAAGTGATCGCTAAGACTTTTGAAGGCCTTGCTAATAGATCAAAACAGCCAACTGAAATGTAGAACAGTTGGGAGGAGAACACCCATCCCAAAGGCTAACAGTAGAACCCCAACTCCATTTTGGAGAGAAGTGCGACAACCACAGAGGAATTACCCACTAGGAAAAGCAAGGTTGACCTCACATACTGGGAGTTATGGCCAGTCTCAGTGATCTCTCTTCCAAATGTTTACAACACAGTCCAAC
Organism: Eurystomus gularis; assembly: GCA_013400335.1. Classification (NCBI taxonomy): domain Eukaryota; kingdom Metazoa; phylum Chordata; class Aves; order Coraciiformes; family Coraciidae; genus Eurystomus; species Eurystomus gularis. Next base: position 92,671 of record VZZY01011126.1, on the reverse strand, counting down.
CTTAAACCCTGCTACCCAGAATGATCACTCTTGACCAGTTATAAAAGTCAAGCCCCTCTCTGCAGTAACCTCTTGATCCAATTCCAAATGAATCCTGAAGCATCAGCTAGTACCATGAGATGTTTAGCAGCCATCTCCAGTCTGGAAATACGAGACAACATTTCAGTCTTGACACGACACAGATACCAGCACATTGTCACGCTATGCTTCATCTAGACCCGAGTGAATACATGGAGTGTGAATTTACCACACCACAACTGCTTCAGCAGCAGCTGTCAGATTTCAGTACAACCCTTGAACAGGTTTCCTTCCACCCAGAACACCTGCAGTTAAATCTAAAGCCTCAGGATCCAACCGCATCCTCTTCCACATGCAGACTTAAGACTGTAGCTAATGCTCTCAGGGACAACTCAATCTTCTGTGATTTAGCCTACGCAGAAAACGCAGTTTGATGAATTGGCTGAAGACATTACCTCATTAATCTGAGCTTCTTCCAAGAGTTCAATGCCCAGAGCAGACCACCTTTGACAAATTCCCAGACCATGAAAAGAGGGAAGTGGGACTATTTACCACCAAGGGAACAAGAAGTTAAAGCGAAGACTAAGCATCTGTGGGTTGAGCACACAGGGACAAACGGACACACACACGCTGCCTGCAAATACAAGACCAGGAACTTCATTCCAAATCAAAATATTAGCTGAAAAACTTACATCCATTATATTAAAAGACAAGACAGATGGTTAACAACTTTAGAATCTTTGACCACAAACTATCTGGCCTCTCAAAAATTTACCACAGGAAAATGTATTATAAAATCAAATCTGAGCATGGCTCAGAATCTCAGCTCTCTTTGTTCCCAGTGCCGCAAGGATGTCTCTGGGCAGAGGGTGGAGGGAGAGGGAAGGGTGTTACAGGCAAGCTGGCTCAACTGATTTCTTGTAAATACCATAGAAAGGAACACTTGACCATAATCTATGAATTGGATATAAAGAGAAAAAAATAATTCTTAAAGAAATGAGCACTTTTAAGTGCCTCTCAAGCATCAGACTGAAGAAAACATTTATGAATTTTCCATCATGTTGCGAAGCATCGTGTCAGGCAGGATCAACCACACAAAATTATTTTGTGACAATACATGTAAATGGTTTTAACATCCTCTGTCCCTCTAAAGCAAATCGCAAAGACTAGCCAAGTCATCTGAGAGTTCAGAATTGTAATAGGGCCTTTGAAGAGATTATTTGCAGACTAATCCTGTATTTTCTCATGGAAGCATTCTACAATTTGAAATACCATATTCACACGGCACATTTCGCCTTCCAAAATTACCTCTGAAAGAGCCAGCGAAAAATTATACACTGTGTAGATGAGCATATCTCTAAATGATACGCATGTCTAACAGAAATAGATTATTTTCAAGGGGTCCTAAACTCATTTTTTCCATTTGTTCATACAACTGCATGCAATAATAATTCATGGACAAAAATCCAAGCATTCCCAGCAGACACACACAACTACTAGGGCAGTTTGCTCATTTTTGCGTGTTTCTACAAAAAAAAAAATATATATATTAAACCAAACTTCTCCTTAAAGGTATTACATTTGGGGTGCTTTCTTTTTAATCTGAAAAAGACTATCTCTACCATCCTCATGCTTTTGGCCAGAGCTTGTGACCACAACTTTTTGGGCAAAAGACCTTCAAAGAAGGCATCTGATCTCTATCAGAACATGGAATTTTAATGCTGGTTGTCTGGAAGCCATCCTGAGAGATGCCTTCAACATATCTTTATTATGCATCCTACATAGTGCCTTTCCCACAAAACTCCGTTTTCTTTATTCCCCACCTATGATTCTCAGGAATTCAGGCTTCTAACCTTAGTCTTCTAGATGTCATCCAAGTCGGATGACTCAAATAGCAACAGGTCAAAAGCATGAGTGTCCCAGTGACATGTTCAAGCACTTCAATGTACCCCACATTCCCACTGAAGCAGGAAAGTGAGGCTAGAGTTATTCACAAAGGTTTTGATTAAAAACAAAACAACTAAACATGCACAACCACACACAACCACCTTGTTCAGGATGCAGAGAACAGGTCCTCCAAATCTTGCTTCAAATAGGAAGAAGAAACCACGAAACTAAGACAGAGTAAGACTGGTTTGATACTTAGATCAACCCAAAAGAAAAACCTACTTGTCACCACAGGAAATTGTCTTGATTGTCTGTTTAAAAAAAAAAGCCCATTTCTTACCCAAGTGTACCAGCAGATAATGAATGAAAGCGGTTAGGGGTTTAGGAAGTCTTCAGGCAATCTGCAGAGGAAACTGTTGGGATCCTGCTTATTCCAGAGCTCAGCCGTTTCCCCAGCCAGCAGCGAGCGAGCCGTGCTGTGCAGCTTTCCATTACAAGCAGTTTGCTTTCCACTGCTTTTGTTTGTTCCTAATGAACTCCAAGGTAGTAACACCACACTGGAAATGCATTGGGGCAGCAATAAAAATTGGTAGTTGCATACTTATATCTTTGTCAGGCCTGAAAATATCCAGATTGAGCAGAAGTAACTTCCTAGAACTTCAGTGGAAAGAGATTCAACTCACTGCAGCTCTACTTTGTACAGGCTTGAGAGAACCCTGTACCTGCAAGAGGCTTGAAGTATATATTTGTATCTCCACCCTTCTTCAAAGCTGCACCACATCGCAGGTACCAGAAAGCTAAGTATTATTATTTGTTTTTCCAGAAGAACAGAAGAGGGTGAGCACCATCACAGCAAGCTGAGGAGATCAATCACATCAATGTGCTTATGCCACCAGATCACACCTCAAAAGCGAACAACCAAAACCAGTGTAGCTACAGTTCCTCACCCAAATTTCCCATTCACCCTTCTGTTTTCAACTTGGCCTCTCCATTGTTCACAGGAGCCAGTTGTACAGAACTGGCTCTACATTTCAGTGCCACAATGCCCAAGGTGGGAGCAGCGTTGCCTCCCTTCCCCACAGAGGTGGCTGGCCTTACTCTCCTGTTCGGCAAACGCCTCTGACCTTGTCCAGGTGCCGGACACAAACCGGACAATACAGACAAACAGCATACAGATGCCTTTAGTATCTTCTCCAACACAAAGAAATTAATCTCATAATCAAAGGTGAACGTCACATCCAAAAAGCCAAAGCTTTTCTCCAGTAACAAGCTTGTATCTGGAAAACCCTGTGGCACAGCAACACAAGGTTTCATTTTCTTCTGTGCTTTACCATGGAGATGGGAGAATTTAGTTTCACTGCCCCATTCATGGTGCACTCTGATCCTTGGGTCCGTATTGAAAGGAACCAACTTCTGAGTGTAATGGCAAGAAGAGTCTCCAAATAACTTAATTTTTAAAAAAACAGGCTGGATAATGCTTTGAGCAACCTGGTCTAGTGGAAAGTGTCCCTGACCATGGCAGGGAGGTTGCTTGAAATTAGATGATTTTTAAGGTCGTGTCAGTGTCAAATCATTCTATGACTCTAAAAAAAAAAAAGAAAACCAACACACTCCAAGCTCACACCACCTTCTAAACGTTCTTTGTCTGCGTGAGGAGGAGCGCATTAGATCAGACAAGATATATTAAACAGGCTTTGAGTCTGACAGCAAAGAACGCTCTAATGGGAGTCCCAAATTGTGCTTCCAGCAATACACTGCACTTACAAAACAGTAACACCAAGATGCCGCAACAGTGCCATGACCTATATTTCCTGCAAACCAATTTTCTTCTTTGTAGGGTGGAGTCAAAGGATCCAACTGCTTTTTAAGTTCCTTTTCTTTCTGCTGGAACTATGCCTTATCATACACATTTTTCCTACCCCAAACTTTTCTGTGCCCTACAGCATTTAAAGCATGAATTATCTACAGTCTTTTTACACAGTTATAAACAAATAAATACTGCAAAACTGTGTTTAAGCTGCAATTATGGGATAGGAATGCTTTATATCTCATTTCCCTACGTTCAAAAATACCGATTCCCTTAAAGGGGAATCTTAAACAGAAGAGGAATGTTACAGAGCAATAGAGGTCACAAATTCTGAGGAATTTCTGTGGATTCATTAGTGATGGAGTATGGCTTAGCACGCAACTTCAGACCTTAGCATTTCCACGCTAAAAAATGATGAGTTTCCCTACTCTCTATACCTTCTAGTACTGCAGCTTTATTAAACAGTGTGAGCAGGGGAAACTCTAAGCTTGGGCCATTGTGACAGGCCGACCTGAACTTCGAGTAAGGTGGCACCCAAAAAAATCCATGGCTAGCATAAGGCAAAACCATCCCTAAGGACTGGAAAGGCTGCGAGACAGAGACATTTTGTCCCATATCCAAGGGTTTACTGTTCAGGCTCTGCACACATGAAGATGTCCAAAATTCCAACATTTCATATTTCCTACAGGAAAATGGTATCCTTTAAGGACATTAAAATTAAGACAGCACTTCTAGAAGAAAGGAGGTATCTGACTTTGCTGACTCCCACTGCCTTGCGATATCCCTGAATATTCCCATTTTTGCCTCAGAAGGAAGAGCTTCACTCATATCTTGTACAGACATACTATGCTCAGAGTGGTCAACAAAACACCTGCAAGGATTCATTATAAGCTTGTTTTCTCCACCCCACCCCCCTTACAGATAAGCTTGCCAAATGCAAACACTTTCCCTCAGGCAAGAAAATTTGGAAACAGAACACCTGATGCAGCTTCTAGTCCAAAATTGTCTCATGTGTGTTGAGTGTCAAAAAGAGCCATGTTGTGCCACAGCACCCGCTTGTCTCGGGAAAATTGAAATCGTTCGGTGTCTAACACTTTGAATGATTTCCCAACTTCTCGCTTGCCCCATCTGCTCCTCTCAGTTCATTTTGATTTGTTTTAGCCGTTGTGTCTGCAGTGGCACCAACAAAACTGCAGCATCACTGCAAGTTCCTCCGTGATGGAGCGGTGCCAAGTTAGTCTCAAATTGAGCCTCCTCCAAGAGAAAAACACCAAAAAACCCCACAACAAACCCTGTCCAGTTCTATTCTCCCCCTTCCTCCCAAATATGCACAAGCAGCTATCTGGCTTCAAAGCTGAGCTCTAAAATAATATCCCACTATAAGGTAACTAACATTAAAATGATAAATCAGATGTCCACAGAATACAGCAAAAGCATGTGAATGCCACATCTCAGCCCCAATTTTGCTTTATTAATTGGCCCAATTAGCTTAGGAGTTAAGTCAAAATCACTCGAGTTTATGTAGCAATGTTTCTTTGCTGTTAGCATGGTATTTGTAGCACCTTTAAGGCAAAAATATCAGTTACGTTCCAACATTTAAGAAACTGGGGTTGTGAAACCAGACACAGAACTTTGTTAGGCCTAAAAATCGATAAAAACAATAGGTGAGATATATACATGAAAGGGGTTTTTTTAAGACAGTACACACAAGGTAGGCAATCACAGTGCTCTCCCTAAACTTCAAGAGAGTCACGACAGGCCCACCTATGGTTTTTAAAAGGGTCTTAAATATGATGGAAGAAAGATGCTACAAACAAGCACACAGAAAAAAACCCACCGCCATCAGTCCATACAAGTCTCCGTTGAAAGAGTCTCAACTCTTGACAGAGCAGAACCTTAACAGAAGCAACTAAAAAAACCCCCATGCACACTTTTCATCTTCCCACAAGCTTAGAGTCAGTGATCACCAGAATAATGAGAGACCACAAAGACAAAGATGTACCCACGAGAAGGGAATCTTTCCTCAGACTCAATTCTGAGCCACCAAGGACCAAATACGCAATATTGCACAGAGCAAAACAACTGATGGGCAACAGCATTCACAGCTCACACCCCTAACCTGTGTCACTCTTGTTCAGGGTCACTGCAAGCATCATGCTGATAAGAGCTCAAAACTCTCAGTAGTCTCAGGTAGCCTAGGGTTTACTCTAAAGAAGGTTAAAAAAAATCCAAAACCTTGGCGTACACTTCTTCAAGTGCAGCGTACCAAACAGAAGGGACTCCATGTGTGGCTTGGTTTGGTATTTGTAACAAATGCGCAGGATTTATCAGGTAACCATGAACTTCTGCTTTAGCTTCAGCAGAGCACACGGTGAGCGTACCAATACTGACCTGTACTTGGCACCAGCTCTGCTACGCTGAATCACACAGCTAGAGTTTCTTACAGTAGCCTCAGTGGTGTATTTTTTCTCCCAATGCTCATTCCCTCCTTCCGGTGAAGCTGATTAAATTTAGCTTTACCACTCAAAAGATGTATCGCTACACATCTTTAAAGAGAAGGCACTAAACACACCGCTGCCGCAGCACCCTGAGCAGCCACTCACAAAGTTGAGCTGGTCCCAACTTCAGGGAACGTGGTTGGGTGGTCACTGGAGAGGCAATGAGGCAGAAAGCGAGTTAGCGAGGCAACTGCGGAGCAGAGAGCCCAATCAGATGTGGGAGCTGCCGGGGAAGCAGAGGTGAACGCAACTACAGAGCCAGCATCCGGCATTTGCAAGGTAAAATATGATGTCTGCAACTAATAGGTAGAAGTAGGAAGAGAAATCTCACTGGCAAAAAAGGGCTGCCTGTTTCATAAACCGCTCTGGCAAAGCTCTTTGGCAGGCTGAAGCGCACGTCAGTGAGCGTGCAGTGCTTCTTCAGTAAAGGGGGGGAAATAAACGAGGATGCATATCAAAAGAATGAATTAACTATCTTCGATGGACACACCACTCTCCTTCAAAAAGCGCAGTTCCTCCAGTCTCTGTTTCTATCTGTTGACAAGTAAAAAATGCCTTTCCCTTCCTTAATTCGTACTTTTGAAATAAGGGCTGTAAGATCTCCTTGTCACTGTGAGCGTCTCAGCAGTCGTGATGTACGGCATCATTCCAGTGATAGAATCTTAGTCGGCTACTGCTTTGTTCCACAACATACTGAAAGAAAAGTTGTCAGCCAAATGTCTCCAGCCAATTGCAAAATACATTATTAATGAAATTAGAGTAAGAGGAGCCTTTTTGTATGGCTCTTTTATTAAATAATTCCAAGTGACTCCATGGCACAATTACAGTAACTGAACTTTGCTTTTTAAATGTTGCCATGTGTAAACTCCACCATGCATTTGCACTTGAAGTGATAATCTGAAGGCAACAGAGTCTGCAATCAGTTAAATTATTAATAAACTCTACTCCAGGTCCTCCTCCCACTAACAAACGTCATTGTGCCCTAGTACCATGCCCAAGGTGACATTCTTGCTACCAGATTAATATTTTATGTCTTCAAAATACATATACAGAAAGTTACAGGAACAGAGAAGCATTTCCACAGAAAAACAACCTATTTCAAAGCAAGGTAGCTATTTAGAATTAAAAAGTACTTCCTTGGTCTCCAGAATCAGAATGAACTGGTCAAACCACAAACACCAGGACCCAGGTTGATATTCAGCCTAGATCAATCCTCCACACGGGAGGAACGCCTGGTCTCCTGCGACTGGGCGCTTGATAACCTGAGCTTGTCCAAGGTCAACGGTAAAGGAAAGAAAAAATGCAAAGGAAAGAAGAAAATGACTCCATATCGCCATCATCAAGGACCTGCTCAACTGGAGGACTGAGTTGCTCAAGGAACTGGCAATGGTACACGTGTCTTTTCGTGTTTAGGTGACCTGTGCAAATCTGGCTCACGCTGATAATGATCAAACCTAATTACAATCTGACAGCTCTTGAGTGGCTTATACAGCGTTGCCCGCTCTTAAGATTTTATCCCAAGTCTCATGCTATTTAGTGTTCTTCTTAAGCCCCAGTTCCTGAAGTCAAGCAATTACCCGAGATTCTCCACTTCCAATAAAAACGAATTGGAGTTTTCACCCCATGAGCTTGGAACAAAGCTTTAAACATGACCTAAATGCAATAAAATGGTTTCTAAACTCAAAAAAAACCACAGACTGTTCAAATCTGCAAGATTTTTACACTGAAAAGGTGATGTTTTAAAGACTAAGGAGCTGGAATGGTTGTTTGACAAAGCTGCACGTGATACTTATTTCAGCTTCTGGTGCTCTGGATAGACCAGCATCCATTTTCACAACCAGCACATTCACAGCCTGTGGAGAACTAGGCTGGAAGAGTAGGACTGACCCACCTTTGAGGTGACTGACTTAGTCCTCACGCTGACACACAGCACATCTCCTCTGCAAGCTGCATTTGTCCTTGCTCTCCTTACACGGGGCACGTTCACTTTGCAAGTTCTCATTTAAATGTGTCATACCAGGACACTAGTCTTTTACTTTTTTTTTTTAATACACATTGAAAATTCTCCTGGGTCACTTTACCAGCTTCTTGCTCTACAGCCAGATACAGATGGATACAAATATACATAACCCAAGTATTTGCTAAGAAGAAGTAACTCCAACAGATAGGTCATTAAAGGTAGAGCACATACCACCTAATAAGCAAAGGAACAGGCTTAAACTAAAGTCACTGGTTACAACTACAGCATGAGGAATTCCTTCAGTTTTCTACACCTTTGCAACACTGAGTACCTTGGTAGAACTTAACATCTTTCCTCCAGCACTGATGCTTGTCTCTTAGAAATAACTTCTACCATCTCCCATGCTCCAGTCCAGCTCTAACACCTTTAACTCAAGAGAAACCCAGACGACAGCAGGGGAGAGGAGATGGTATCCTACACCAGCTTTTCACTAAGTTCTTCACCTACGCGTAAGAAAGCCCTTCTGGCTTGGAGCAGTGGGCCAGCTGGCCCTGTATTCAGTAACCTTGACTCTTTGGCAGTCGCCAAGAGCAGACACATATTGTGATAATTCACTAGAACACATTTCCAGCCTCCAGACATTTGTGAACCTGGCACTTCTACACTAGAAGCAGCATCACTCCGTGCATTAGTCTTCAGTTTTACCACAAACTTTACCAGAAGATTGTTTGGTCTGTGTAAGCTTTCAGCATCTGCAACATCCCTAGGCAGTGAGCTCTCCTGCTACCACCATGTGAAGCTTCTTAACTTGTTCTGTATCTGCTGCTTGCTCATTTTGTATGACACCCTTTGTTTAATTTATTAGAAAATACAATTCCTTATTCAGTTCTCCATATGGTTTTAATAAGTCTCTAAGCACTTTCTTTTCTGGGCTAACCTTCTCCTGTTCCACTACCTCTCTTTTATGCTGGGGAGACATTAAAGTTTTGTCTCGGTAGCTGAATTGCACTCAGAAAATAAGACATTTGGCTAAAAATCTCTCACTTGTTTCTGTACAACAGTTCTTGTCTTCTTAGCTTACTTGTCCGAAACAAACCTAGCACAGCAGGCCAGAATCTTTAAAAGCAGGATACCTACCCAATTACCTCAGTTTTCTTCCATATTATACTCAGAAGACTTGACTACATAGAATTCAAATTGCATTGCTCAGAAGGAGAATTAGACAGAAATGACTTCTAAACAGAGATCTCTCTGGCTTTGGATGAGGGAAACCTTTAGGGCGGCCACATCTAACCAGCAGGCTAAAATTTTGGTCACGCAATGAGGAAGACAGTAACACTTCAAGCCCTGACCTGCTGCAACAGCCAAAATGGTGAATGTTCACCACAACCCTTCTGTTTTCTCGCTACACTTTCTACACTTGATTCTTAAGAGGAACCTCAAATACACCTAACAAAACCAGAAACATTTTAGACACTAAGCCCAGCTGACCTTTACATTAAACTATTTTGATAATGTGGAAGAACCGATGCATTAGTACCAACACGTCTGTTACGCTTTGTAAAGGTAGCAGGGATGCTGAAAAGCTTTCTCTTTTTCCAGCAGCATGACTTTTCACAGCTCTAAACCCAGTAATACATATCCTGCACCAGAGTGGGATTATGCTTTGCGAAGCTGGCGATCCTGATGGACACTTTTTCCAGACTCTCACATACAATTTACAATTGCGTGTCCACTAACCACGGGGCAACTGCTGGAAGGTCATTTGTGTGGATAACTGCGATTCAACTGAAGTGACACCAGCATCACAAATAAAGAGCAGACTCCTGACCCTAACCAAGGCTGGACTCCAACTCTACACAGTCCTCCTGTGCACCAGGCCACAAAGCCTTTTCCACATGAAAAATACTGAACTAATATAATTTGGAGCATGAATTTAAGCTCATTTGAAAGGCTGCAAAACCTTGTGTAGGCATGGTTATTTCAATAGTAAAGTTGCAATTTTCAGTTCGGCTTCAGTCAACTGAAGGCATTTAAACATTAAATCTATATAAGCCAGTCCTAATCTGAAGGATGCTTCTGATAAGGGCCTCTACCAGCTTAACAGCGTAGGGAAAAATAAATCAATTTGAAGTGAGACTTGTTCAGTGATCGTGTACATCTCAGACCTATGACTGGAGGGACTTTGGTCTATTGACAGTAATCACACACTTTAACACAAGGCCGACATCATCTCTTTATTCACCAGACGAATAAAATTTCACACTGGAAAACAATAATGACAACAAGTTAGTACTTTCAGTAATAAGTTATCTTCACAAAGAGCACTTGACCTTCATTGTAATTTCCACACAGTTTGCAGTAAACCACCTGAGTGTGTATAAAACCTAATGAATAAAGAAAGATTAAAAATGATAGAATGTTATTAAAGTAGGTCACAATTCAAACAGCACAATTACTGAAAAAATGATGTTTGAAACTGCATCACTCACAAGCCTTCTCACACTGATGAGCTACTCTATAATTTATTTTGCCTAACAACAGCTTCTGTCCATATTCTCTCTCTCTTTATCCCCAAAGACTCTATTAATGCAGCCCACTGTGCCGCATGACAGCATAATGCCCACATGAGGCATGAAATGTCACAGATCACAGCTTTACACCTGGCCAACATAATATATTCATCAAATTCTTTCAAGCAGTGGAAGCATTTGTTGTTATTTTGTGGGTCAAGCCACAAGAGGCAGATGGAATAGGCACTTTATTTACATGGGAAGTTCCTAAGCCCATTCACTTTATTTATGATGGACAAAATCTGGCCTTACACGGTCATCTAAGAAGCCTTGGACCAAAGATGCTGTTATTTTACAAAGATAAGGAAGAGTGGTTTCCTCCAAGGCTTCTGGATGGTGACAATTCATTTTATTCCTTAACGATACATTCCACATAACCTGAACATCCTAAAAAGCTCAGAGTTGGGATTTTGAGTCATATCCTAAAGAGATCAGCACAATTAAGACCCACCTGTATGTTAAGGCAACTCTGACAGACAGAAGCAGAATGATGAGACTCTCGACTCACAACTGCCCCTGTGAAGCCCCACAAACTCTGCAGAAATTGCACCAAAGCCTGTGTCACACAGGTTGGAGCCGTCAGCTCTTTCAACCAGAAATTCAAGACACATGGATGTAGTTATTGGCTTTAGCCATCCTTTCATAGACTACAAAATGACCTACACACAAACACATGAAAATGTAGAAAGGAAATCCTTGGATGCAAAATATATCACTTTATACATTATGTATATTTTGAGTGATTTTGAAACAGCGCTTTAAATTATTGACATTGATGTTATCAGAAGAATTTTGGGGAAAATTTCTATACAAATAGCAAAACTCTTTGCTATATGGAGAGTATTAACCCTGTTATCTTTTAATTATCTGTGTTGCACATGAGTGTTAGTGACATAGGTAGCTTAGAAGCATAGTCTCCTTATGTTTCAGCTTGCAGGGAAACAAAAATCTCAGGACAGGTCTTCCAACAGAAAAGGAAAAAAGTATCTACTATCACATTGCTCTTCATCTGTTAATAAAATTTTATACGAAAGCCTGGATGCATACCCGATTTTATCTCTCAATATCCCCCACTGCTTCATGACCTTTAAGGCAGACTGCAAGCACTCTGATAAACAGACTAAAAGGTAGCTCAGTAGATGCAGACCAATCCTCCAAGTTCCTACAACCATGTTTGACCGAATCACAACAAACATCCCTAAACCTCCAAAATAACACAAAGCCTCTTCTCCTCCTGATAAGAGTTATTATCTGTTTACTATTGACGGACGATTCGTCCATCCTCATAAAACAGGGGTGAGAACCAGCACACCAGAGGTTAGGGATGGAGAGGGAAATATGCCACGGGCAACTTGAAATGTGTGGGGACTTCTCCATAGCAAGACCATAGTTACCTAAATTGGAACTGGGCTTTGAAAGGTTACTGCCAACATGACAAAGTCCCAGGGAAGGGAGGAGCAGCGCTTTAAGAGCACCTTAACTTCCTTTTGTGGAGTGGTAGGTAAAATAGAAAGGAAACACGAAGCACGGCTGAGCGTCTGGATTTCCTCTCAGCTTAGCAGCTCAAGGTGAAGAAAATGGCCGGACACATGGAGTTGTCAGGCAGGTGTGTCCAGAGAGGCTTGAGCCTGTGGGAAGGAAAGCACACTGACCAAAGCAAGAGATCCTGAAGGAAGGCAAAGCATTCACTTCATCCTCATGACGAAGCGAAAGCTCAGGCTTTCAAATGAGATGCAAAATAGAGCCCTGACCATTCATCGTCATTAAAGATCCCACGACAATTCTTGCAAGAGTAAAAATGTTAACTAACATGTCCTGGCCAATATCCAACTCGGATAATTGCATTCTGCTTCCTAAATTCCCCTTGCAGTTTCAATTGGATTAGTTTTTCTTCATTTCTCTTCCCTAAACCCCTCCTGCATAATGTTTCTAGCCCAGAATGGCTGCTGTATTCCACTCCAGAGGTGCGTGAATTATCAGTGCTGGGCAATCCCAACGTACATTTTGTATACATTAGTCAGAGAAAATGCGCTGGGAGCCCGAGTAATACCCTCACCTCTCACTGAGGAGCATTTAACTTTTCAAATGAGAAATCCCACTGATGTTAGTAAGATGATTTTTTTTTCCCCTAAAATATTGCCCTGCAAGAAAGGGGTAAGCACACCAAACCCAGCCTCCTGTCAATCAGAGAAGTCCTCTGCTGGGCTACATCCCCAGCTCAAGGAACCAGATGCAGTTGCTTTCACTTCCATGGAACTCGGCTACATTGGAACAGGAGTAAATATTCACACCCTGTTTTTCCACTAAGTCACTCATGTTTAAATGTTGCAAGAATCAAAGAAGTTGGCTGTATAATGCATCAATTTACAGGTGGGTATGAAAGAGGAGTATCAGAATGCTTTTTGTTTGGTTTTAATTGGCTTGCACAATCTTCACACTATTTTAAAGGAAAGTTGGTGGTTCTTTAACTTGCCATACCAATGAAAAATGGAAGTGCCATGAAATAGGAATCTCCTCTTGTTTGCTACCTGTGCTCTCCTGTAAATACTCACAATACTATGCAGGCAAACTGAAAAGTCCTGACCCAATGCATTTTATGGAACAGGGGGAGCAAAGGTGATTTATGTGCATAAAAGCAAAAACTGACAAGCCTTTGATTTTCTTGCAGAACAATCCCAAAGCAATTGTCAAGACTGCTTAGGTTTTTTGCCCTCTGCACATCCTGTAACAGGACCCTTTTATCCAGCATGCTGTTTTATAGACACCTTGTAAAGGGTGATTTCCATCTGCTATCCAGGTTACTTAAAAGCTTACTTTTCATTCCCTCTTCCATGAACTCTTAGCAACATTTGAGAACGGCTTGTTTTCATTTCCAGCCTGCTTCTGCATCCCTGGTAAAGCATAAAACCACCAATGTACCACCTACAAGCACATCCTACTCCAGTGGCCAACACTCCTAAGGTATGGAATTGAGCAGTGAAATTAAGGGTTGGTACCAGAGAGTGAGGGACAAGCATGACTTAGGCTCATCTGATGAGCACAGATGGATCTGCAAAGGGATTTTATGTCAGAATCAGATGGTTAAAGAATTTCAGACTATGTTCTCAATTTGCAGCGCACACACAAAGTCGGTAAGGAGAATGCTGATCATCAGAAGTGACTGCCTCAAATTTTCAGCTGCTCGTGTACTGCCATGCTGGGTACCAGCCTTGACTCCAGCTCAGCTCCTTTTGCACACAATATGGGAAACAACACCCATCCTCAACCACACGCTCATCTGTTCCCAGAGTTTTGTTCAAGTGGAAAAGGGGCTTGAGATGGAAAACACTGAAGTTTGCACCCTTATGATAAGTAGTGCTCAAGACTACCTGGCATTTCTACAGTAAACACAGGACTGAAAGCTTCGTCCTTTCATGGAAATTTAATTTCAGAAGTGAAGGACTGCTCACCAATGGCCTGAAAAACTGTTCATGAACAACCTGAAAAAAAGACTGGAGTAAGATGTCTCTTGCAGCCACTCCTTCCTTCCCACTCCCTTTTTTTTTTTAAGACTACTCTATCTGGAGTAGAAACATCAGCATTACTGTGCTCTGAAACACAGCAGTCACTGCCACAACAATGAGTAAAAAACTTAGTGTGACTACAGGAACAGAAGCTTGGGATTAGAGCGATCTAAAAATGGAAAGATTTCCGTCCTCTCCCCTCCCCTCTGAGTCCTGATGAACCCTTCCAAAACCTGACTGTAAACATTTTAATTCTCTGTCAGCTTGCTGGAGGAAATCATTATAGAGGCAAAATTAGAGAGCATCGGGTGCCGCTCTGCAATAAGCATCTGTCAGTCAAGCAGGCGTCACTCCGCAAGTCACCCCAAGCACTTCCACCCTTCAACTCAGAAGGGTGCTGGGCACAGAGGGTTTACTCAGGCCAAAGCTGTACTTCAGCCAGTCAGCAGCATGATATTTTAAATTTTTTATTTATTATTTAAAACAAATAGAGTTATTCTCTCTCCCACTCTCTGGTTCAAGCAGTTTATACATTTAATTCATTTTTAAGAGTACGTTTGTTTACTAGAGCAAACAAAAACCAGTAATGAAGAGCTGCAGTTAGTGAGAAGTAAGCAACCTGCTTGTCTTCCACTCAAAATTTAGTTCTTAGCGCCCAATATTGACATTAGAAGGTAAGCAGCTTAGTTCCATGCCTGCTTCTCACACCTTCCAAGTCCGCATCACAGAATCTGGTGCGAGGGCGCTGAAGGATACGTGCTGACCTAGGCTGTGATTTCAGCATCCCATCCCACAGGAACCACCATCTAAACTGTGTTGGGGTTCCTCAGAATAAACCTTCTTCACTCCATTCCCCAACACCATCAACCTCAGGAATCTTTTTCCCTTTTGTTGAGGGACACCAGGACACCTTTTATCTCCAGTTTTTCTTGCCTTCACTCCTTGCAGCAGCACAGAGTAAGCCATACACAGAAGAGAATGATGGTATCATGTACCACTGCACTCTACTTGGTTAAGGAAACCTAGTCAAGCAGGAGACCTCACTAGAAATTAAAGGAAAGGGGCCGGGGGGGGAATGGACAGACACAACCACCACCAAAAGAACCTGTTGCAAAAGACAGAAAAAAACATTTTATCCAAATTATAGCTTTGGGGTTGGGGTTTGTCTTTTTTGAGATTTTGGGTTTAGATTTACTACTCACATGAACACAAACAAGCAGTTTAATGCCACAATTAGAGAAGCACAGGCAATTCAGCCCAGATTCCTTAAATCCAACGTGATTCTTTCCCACAGAACTACCGAAGTCTACTGAAGACGTAGCTGCAGCATTAGAGGGTTATTTGCTCCAAGGACCTTTTTAATATGGCTGTATTGTTAACACTGCAGCGCGAAAGCCTCTCTAGTCATAAAAAGAAATTGAGCTCAGAAACACAACTTGTGGGCAATGAAAAATGCATTTGCTTCAATTTGCACTCATTTAATAATAGCATTATTTAACAAGATCAGTTAAAACGACCAGCCTCAGAAGACACAGCAGCGCACCTCTTCTCAGGAGACTCCCAGGGCACCGGAATGAAATTCATTTCTGCAAACCAAATGTTGAAAGCAACCAGCAGCACTAGAAAGATCATATTTAGCAGGGAGAAAAACATTCTGTGACTGACCAGAAAAACCAGCCCCTCTCTATACCTCCCTCCTCATCTTACTTTAAAGCTGCCACATATTTCCCTGGCAAGGAACATTATATTCTTCCACTGGAAGTAACAACGTATTTGTCACTACGCTTTGATTTTCATTCACAAATAAATAAATAAACAAATCAAGAACCCGCTGAATTCGCACACGCCGGGAGACAGCTACTAAAACCTGGGTGTATCACATCGCTAATCAAACCCCGCCGATCCTCGCTTCGTTATTTTCCTACAAGGTTACGCCTAATTGGCCACTAACCTAACTGATTAATCACCTACACGAGAAGGCGGCACGGAGGAAAAGGCCGAAGGGCAACAAAATATTTATTCGGGTTACAAATATTAACCCGAGAGGGGACAAGCCGCTTCAAGTTGCTCCTGGCAGGCTGCGCAGACACCGGGGGATGGAGCAGAGCCCTGCTCAAGAGTCACACACGCACACAGGCATAAGAACGAAGCCGGTGTCTCACGTCCAGCCCCAGCACGGCGCTCGCTGCAGCTCGAAGTTGGCCGGGCCCGGCTCTGCAAGTGTTCAATGGCTCCCCGCGGCAGCGGGCCGTGGGAGCCGAGCCGCGCTCGCATCCTCTGCCCGCTCCCACGTCCCACTCGCGCAGTTCTCGCCGACTTCTCCCCGGCTGCCGGAGCGGGAGGCTCCGGGCCGCCCGGACACCCCTCCCCGGCTG